>JAFMSR010000017.1:32244287-32433933 GCA_022818135.1 Saxidomus purpurata
TAAAGTACCTTTCCGGAATCAATGTAACGGATATATAACAAGATAGATGTGTTCTACAACATGGTAACAACCCCTTCTCCCTACGTTCACCAGAGGACTCATTTGGTTACTCGTGTGAATCCCCAACTACCAACCAGAAGGTAGTTGGTTATTCGAACTTTGCATGTATTCCTTTCAAAATAAAAGTATTTTTCCGGAATAAATGTATCGGATATATAACAAGATAGATGTATTCAACAACATGAAAACATCCTCTTCTCCCTACATCCACCAGGGAATTCAGTTGGTTATTCGCGTGAAACCCCAACCACCAACCAGAAGGTAGTTTGTTATTCGAACTTTGCATGTTTTCCCGTCAAAACAGAAAGTATTTTTCCGGAATAAATGTAACAGATATATAACAAGATAGATGTGTTCTATAACATAGTAACACTCTTTTCTCCCTACGTCCACCAGGGGACTCAGTTGGTTATTCGCGTGAATCCCCAACTACCACCCCAAAAAGGATTTGGAAATTCGAACTTTGAATGTATTCCTGTCAAAATAAAAGTATTTTTCCGGAATAAATGTAACGGATATATAACAAGATAGATGTGTTCTACAACATGGAAACACCCCCTTCTCCCCGGGGGGGTCTGTGGGTCCCCCTACGGTTTTTTTTCCACAACCAGAAGGTTTGGTTATTCGGGGAATTTGCATGGGGGGGATTTTTAAATAAAAGTATTCTTTTAATGAAGGGGGTTCCGGAATAAATGTAAAGGATATATGGGGGGGGTATTTTAAAAAAAAAAAAAACCTCTTTTTTTCCTACATCCACCAGTTGGAATTCAGTTGGTTATTCGCGTGAAACCCCAACCACCAACCAGAAGGTAGTTTGTTATTCGAACTTTGCATGTTTTCCCGTCAAAACAGAAAGTATTTTTCCGGAATAAATGTAACAGATATATAACAAGATAGATGTGTTCTATAACATAGTAACACGCTCTTCTCCCTACGTCCACCAGGGGACTGAGTTGGTTATTCGCGTGAATCCCCAACTACCAACCAGAAGGTAGTTGGAAATTCGAACTTTGCATGTATTCCTCTCAAAATAGAAAGTATTTTTCCGGAATAAATGTAACGGATATATAACAAGATAGATGTGTTCTACAACATGGTAACACCCCCTTCTCCCTACGTCCAACAGAGGACTCAGTTGGTTATTCGCCTGAATCCCCAACTACCAACCAGAAGGTAGTTGGTAATTCGAACTTTGCATGTTTTCCCGTCAAAAAAGAAAGTATTTTTCCGGAAGAAATGTAACAGATATATAACAAGATAGATGTGTTCTACAACATGGTAACATCTCCTTCTCCCTACATTCACCAGGGGACTCAGTTAGTTATTCCCGTGAATCCCCAACTACTAACCAGAAGGTAGATGGTTATTCGAACTTTGCAAGTATTCCTTACAAAAAAGAAAGTATTTTTCCGGAAGAAATGTAACGGAATATATAACAAGATAGATGTGTTCTACAACATGGTACATGTTACACTCCCTTCTCCCTACATCCACCAGGGGAGTCAGTTGGTTATTCGCGTGAATTCCCAACTACCAACCAGAAGGTAGTTGGAAATTCGAACTTTGCATGTATTCCTTTCAAATTAAAAGTATTTTTCCGGAATAAATGTAACGGATATATAACAAGATAGATGTAATCAACAACATGAAAACATTGTCTCTCCCTAAGGGACTCAGTTGGTTATTCGCGTGAATCCCCAACTACCTGCATATAGTTGGTTATTCGAACTTTGCATGTTTTCCTGTCAAAAAGAAAGTATTTTTCCGGAAGAAATGTAACAGATATATAACAAGATAGATGTGTTCTACAACATGTTAACACCCCCTTCTCCCTTCGTCAACCAGGGGACTAACCTTCTAGTTGGTAGTTTGGAATAAACGCGAATAACCAACTGATGCAAATACATGCAATACATGCAAAGTTCGAATTACCAACTACCTTCTGGTTGGTAGTTTGGGATTCACGCGAATAACCAACTGATGCAGGGAGAAGGGGATGTTACCATGTTGTAGAATACATCTATCTTGTTATAGATTCGTTACATTTATTCCGAAAAAAAATACTTTCTATTTCGACGGGAAAACGTACAAAGTTCGAATTACCAACTACCTCGGTTGGTATTGGGGGGGATTAAACAAAAAAAAATTTAAATTCCCTAATGGATGCAGAGAGAAGATGGTGGACCACCCCCTGGGGGGGGGGGGGGAGAAGTGGTTTTCCATGTTGTTAAATACATCAATCTTGTTATACATCCGTTACATTTATTCCGGAAAAATACTTTCTGTTTTGAGGGGAATACATGCAAAGTTCGAATTACCAACTACCTTCTGGTTGGTAGTTGGGGATTCACGCGAATAACCAACTAGGTCCAACACGTAGGGAAAAGGGGATGTTACCATGTTCACATAATTCTGTTATATATCCTTAGGGGGCCCTCCCTTTTTTTTGGAAGGGTTATGGTGTGTTTGAGGAACATCTTATACCTTCTGGTGATAGTTGGGTATTCACGCGAGTTACCAACTACCATGCTGGGGGGGGTATGGTTGTTGTTATATAGTTTGGAATTACGAATAACCAACTACCAACTAGTAGGTAGTTGGTTATTCGAATATCCAACTACCAACTACCTACTACCTACCAAATTGACGCTCATTTTAAAATCAATCACTTTAAACAGGAACAAACACACGGTTTGTTTCAATAAAGATTAATTATGCATCCTGTAGAAAAGGTGATTACTCACATAAACTTTTCTAGGTCATTGTAATAACATATACGGCCGGTGGTAATATCAGAAAATATATTTAGTCGTGTAAGTTTTAACCTTTTAAACGGATGAAAATTATTTCATATACAGTCAAACCTGTGTTAAAGACCACCTCCGAATACAGACCACCCTGCGAATAAAGACCAGCGTGCGAATAAAGACCACCCTGCGAATAAAGACCAGCAGGGAGAACACAGTGCACTATATATCTATGATAGAAACACCTTTGAATAAAGACCACCTGCAAACAAAGACCACATTTGTAGCTTCCCATCGGTGGTCTTTGTTCACAGGTTTGACTGTACAAATAACTGCTACGACCTTCCCACGAGGACAGCATTTACAAAGCCACACAAGAACCCATTGCTCTGACGGATATCATATGACCAATGAATTGCGATTTTCTTTTTCGGTGATAAAACGGTTTTTTTGTTAAAAAACCATATGACAACAGTTTTCAGATTGGCTGTGTGTATTGTGGTATTATTCGCATTTAGGTACTTGAAAGCTAGGCCAGATAACAAAAGCAATACTAATTAAATAAGACACATTAGCTGTAACAAGCACTGCAGTTCATAACCGTTAGAAAATGCGTACATGTAAGGGATTCCTACTATTATAATTATTATTTGTCTTAAAAGTAACTATTTAAACACGCTTCAATTATTTTTAAAACCCACGTTTTACATCCGCTTACTATTGTAAGTATTTGTGGAAAGGGTCAATCAAAAGACAGTTCCAATTCAGAATGGCTGTCAACTCAAATTAGCTTGCTAATCAGTGATTCACCAGAATCTTCTCTACGTCTTGATTTAAACTCTTTAAAATAACACCAAATTTGACTGAAATATGATTTTTGGTTTAAGTAAATTTTGTAGAGTACTGAACTTCTATTCAGTTAAAAAAATATCAAATGATAAATGACAAAGCTATGTAATCATGTAATTGCGGTATATAAAGCTGTCCGCATTTAATTTAGCACATGGGAAATGTTTACATTTCTTACTTTCTAGAGCTCATGAACTCATATTAACCAGCGTCTACCCCTAATTCACATTGTTTAGCAGTTGGCTTAAACTATTTTTTCAAAAATTTTTGTATTTGATACATATTACACCGGTTAAAAATCACGTTTTAAAATGTATTCATGCCATTTTCATAATTTATTTCACAACAGCCAATTCAAAAAATTTGAGAAAGGTTTTGATGATGTGAAACATGCATAATTTTTATTTAAAAACAGTCCAGGCGGCATTTTCTTCCTTTCATATGGCTGTTGCGGTTTTAAGCCGTATAAGACAAATTTCAAACAGTTATCAAGGTACTACATTGAAAAGCATGACCACATCAGACCAAGTTTATTAAACTAAACACTGTGTAGTTCCATAACCTTTTCACTGAAGTCACAAAGACGAGAGAAAACAATGCATAAAATTTTATTTCATAATTACTACAAACACGCTTATGAGAAATCCTTAGAAATATTTAATTTTTGACACCAAAGTAATCTGAAATTAGTAACGTAGTTCCTGAAACTAAAATTGAAATGAAACTTCATATTCAGAAGTTTTAGTTTCAGTCAACTGATTTGAGTAAAAATTGAACTTATACGTCTTAAAGAATTTTAGAAAACTGCACCTTTTCCCTCATTGATAGAAGTCTTACAAGAGCCGTTTGAAAACTAATCAGCGTCATGGATACTGTTTTAACATTGTCGTCTGTCCGTCTGTGCATACCCAATTGACACTGGACGGACACGTTTGTCCCAATTGTCTTAGTAACTCCAGATTCATTGCCCCTTAACTGTTTTTTACATTTTTATATTTAATATAAAAACATTAAAATTCTTTTTCTCTCAAACCGGTTTTAAAACTGTAATTAGCTCAAATATTTTAATGATTTTTTTTCTTTAAAGGTTTGTCAGAATTTGGTTATGATATTAAGTAATCAACTTTGTCGTCTCTTAACAATCGAAAGTATAGAAAATGGACATTTTTAGAAATGGGACCTTTAATGAAATGCAGCTCTTTTCTCATATATTATGTATAAAATCTTAAGAATTCTTGTGGAAATTCTAAAGTCTATTTTCTTTGAGAAACAGTGGTACAAATAATCATCTAACAGTTGTGTATTGAGCTTAATGACCCTATATCGCTCACCTGAGTACCAGTGCACTTATATAACGGAGTCACTGGTTGCTAGGGAAAGTCACTGTTTACTGAGGGAATCTCTGGTCAGTGCTGGAAAGTTCGTGATTGCAAAACACTACTGTTGCTAGTTTCTAAGGATGTCAATAGTTGCTAAGGAAGTCACTGGTGGCAAGATGATGCTAAAAGTTGTTTTGGAAGTCGCTTATTGCTAGAAAAAGTCATTGGTTTCTAGGAACTCAATGTTTGCTAAGGAAGACACTTGTTGCTGGTGAACTAAATTGCTGCTTGAAGAAGTCACTTGTTGCTATGGGAAGTCACTGGTTGCTAAATAAGCCAGATGTTACTATGGAAGACACTGGTTGCAAACGGAAGTCACTGGTTGCTTGGGAACTAAATCGTTGCTAAGGAAGTCAATTGTTACTAAGGATATCACTTTTTGCTATGGAAAGTCGCTGGTTGCTACGGAAGTCATCAGTTGTTTAAAGGGGAAGTCACTGGCTGCTAGGGGAAGTCACTGGTTGCTAAGAAAGTCACTGGCTGCTAAAAAAATCAGTTTGTCAAAGGAAAGACACTGATTGCTACGGGAAGTCACTGGTTACTGAAGAAGTCACTGGTTGCTAAGGATGTCAGTTGTCGCTTGGTTAGTCAGTGGTTGATCTAGGATCTCACTGGAAGCTTGTTTTTTCTATATAAGTCTATAAAAAAATCAATGACATTCTTGGTGTGGTCGTTTCTGGACAATATTGTAACAAGTTTTAGGCCTTTTGGCTTCAGAGAAGAATATATAGAAGAGTGTTTCTTATACTTCCCTATCTGAAATCAAGTGACTCCCACCCCCTCTTCTTCGGGCGGAGTCAGTTTGACCTGGGGGTCATAATTTGAACAATCTTGGTAGTGGTCGACTAGGCAATGGCCAAATATCTAAGCTCTATGTCTTGTGGTGTCAGAGAAGAAGAGTTTTAACGCTTTTCATATTTGTTGCCATGGCAACCAGAATTCTCCATGGAAGGGAATTATTTTACAATTTGTTAGAGCTTCTTGCAAGGAACATCCCTGTCAAGTTTTATTAACACTGGTTAGGATAAACGAAGAAATTAAGGTGCTAGAGTGTAAACACAGTTAAATATTGCAATTTTTGTTAAACCAAGGGCTATTCGAAGTCCGTAATCGAACACATCTGAGGATTTGTGTTCATAAACATTGTGTTCAAGTTTCATTATGATTGTTTGAAAAATTAAGATGCTAGAGTGTAAACAAACGCCGGATATTCAACCATCCTAGAAGCTCACCATGGCCTCTTCGTGGTCAGGTGAGCGAATGAGGCTCCTAGTGAGGTGGTACTGCCTTCAAAATATAACCATGTCTTACTGTTTTGAAATCAGTCGCAAGAATTTTAATAGAATTGATTAGATTAATAAACTTATTGCCCCTAACCAGCAGTGCTTGAATAAAATTTATTACTTCAGGAATGATACCCTGATAATCGACATACAGGTATATACCAATACAATGTAGTTTTCAAATACAGATGATCCCTAAAAATTAGACCTCATGATGGGTAGGCCATTTTCCAAACATAACTTATATAGAATATTATAACTGAATAGTGTTATTATTATTATTATTATTATTATTATTATTATTATAAACCCTATACCATTTTTTAATGTATTAAAAAGAGAAGAGAGAAAAGTGTAAAGGTATTAACCTGAACAGTATACTGTGATCGCCAGCAAAGCAAGAAACCAGATTGTGATATCCTTGTTGGGCACCATGTTAGAAATTTCCTCTATCTGGCCCACATAAATCTGGAAAAGAAATTTTAAAAAAGCCTTTGTTAACATTCCAGATGTAATGGTAATGGTTGACAGGAAGGATTAGTTTTTAGAAGATTTTAAGTACACTAGAAACTTTCCGGAACTATAAAGAAAACTGGTTTAATTTGACAAAGAAATCCTCTATTCAGCCCATGTTTGTTATGCATGTTAACTGACAATGTTGAAGTCCTAAATGATACGTGTTTTGGTGAAGATCAAAACGCTTTGAATAAAGAGTCTCAGTAAACCGCTACATATTAAAGTAACGTTAAGGACGTCGTCGTCATATTACAAGGACCGGTACCGTTTTTGCTTTAGTGCTGCATTACACGTGCAGAATAACAGTTGTGTATTGAAGCGTAAAGTGATAACTGTTTGCAACAAGGAAGTCGATACACTTAATAGAATATATCTGTTCGTAAAACGTTTCCACTTACTGTACACGTGCATATACATACAACTGATAAGCCTTATACGTTTATGTACAACCAACAATAAATGAATGGGTATATTTAGTAAATAGATTTTACCTTTGAGTGATAAACCGGATCATATAGATCGATTTGGAGTTCAGATACAGAGAAATTAAATCACATATGCCGAATGACTGCATGATAAATAACGAAGCATCAGAGCGACAAATTGTGGAATATAATCCGGTACATCTCTCAAAAATAAAATCAGTTTCCATTCTTAAACGTTAATGTACACAATAATGTTAGGAAAAGCACAACAGAGTTGGATCTATTGACTGTGCTTACATGAAGTCGCTTCCCTGATATACACACCTATTAGTTGCTCTTTTGTACTCCCCATTAAACAGTTTGTCTTAGTTTTTTTTGTTGCTACTGATATAGCAGGCGGCACTTGAACTATAGTCAATTTTACTACAATTTGTACATCACCTTACTTTCTTCATAAGAATGCCAAGTCAAGCGTATTTACGCATGCGCACTCGTAAATATTATGTGAAAAAACGCGAGACGGAATTTCGAAACCCCAAAATAGTTCCGGACGACTAGCGTGATATATTTGTATAAATCCTTATGTACGTATATCATAGAAAATGTCAATAGTGGTAGAATGAAAAAAACACTATGACGTCTGAAAGTTATATTTATATACATGTTCTACGAAATTTGATTGCTTACTTTTTCAATGTTATATTTCACTTACCTTGAGTATCAATGCTTAGCCTTATTTAATGTCGGCAGATCACGAATACTAGGTTGAAATGTTAACTGCAATCTGCAATACAAAACGGAGATAGTTTTGACAATGCTCCTCCTGGCTACTTAAGTCTTCCGGATCAGTAATAAGCCTTTTAGTGTAAATATCCTGCATGTGACAAAGTAGTGTGGTTTTCTAATACTAGAACAACTTAAACACCATTCATTATATCGATGTGAATAGAAACTTATTCACAAAATTCAATTCAGACAACATAACAATAAAGACTCAATGTTGACGGATTTAGGTTGTAAGTGATTCATAATTAACTTAACAAATAAGCAAATGACGTAAATCATGCTGGTTTACTTAAAAGTTTAAATACACTCGCACAACAAAATGCCTATTTACATCTCTACACCTTTTGCGTATTTGTCATTTTATTTTAAATAGACTAAAATATAGGGTATTTGTTTGTTTTGAGTGAAAATGGAATATATGATTTAATTTTAGTATTTTAAAAAGAGCGAAGAGCGAGCAAAATGGGAAAATTGCATCGGTTTGAGTTGACATATATTCCATAGGTAGGTATAAGTATTATTGAGAGAGCACGTGCACAGCCTGTACGTGCATACACGTTTTATATGTATATATACGTGTGTACCGAAGCTTCGGCGAAGCCGGCTCCCCAAACAGCTAACAGAAGGCTCTTAAAAAACTAATATGAGAGAAGGAAGTCATTTAGCTACCATACTAAATCGTGGTGGCTCAGTTTAGATATGGCATCTTTGTTTATGACAATACCCGTAATGCACTGACGCAAATGAAAAGAAATGTTTAGCAAATATGGTGTGTGATTAACCATAATTAAAATGAATAAGCTCGCCCTTTTAAAAGATATAAGTTTGAAAATGCTACAACGTTTTATATCGTATACCTGTCATAAACACGTAATCCTGATTGGCTGATAGCGCTCACGTGCACGGGTCTGCAAAATGTATGTGTACACCTGGAAATGATGTTGTAGACCTCAGGTTTTAAGACGACTTTCGTTAATTTTTTCGTATGATTTTCTAACTACTTTTTGTAGGTATACATATAATGATTATAAACTCAATGACATTTCGGTCAATACATGGTTTTGCGGACCTGTTAAAAATGATATTGACCTGGGAAATAGTCTTATTTTGAAGCATACTATTAGGAGGTTCTCACGTTTTCATCGTGAATGTACTCTCTGGCACATTTGAACACGTCAACGTGTGTTTGGAACGAGGTCGCGTTTTTCTTTATTTCCGAAAAAGATATTTGCGAAATCATTAAACCAACGGTTTGTAAACGGCTTTGTATAAAATAGGGAATGTCAAATCATGATACGGCGAGGTCGATATGCATTTTAGAAAGATTTGCGCAACAACAAGAATTTGTGATATTTACTTTTCGCTTATTTACGCTTTTACAAAACAAAAATCCACTTATTTTCGTTTTTTCAAGTAAATGTTTTCAATTTACTACCCCAGGTGATTAGTATTCATAACATCTGGGTTTTTTAACATACTTAAATCATGTAGCGTCTATTGATATTGTGAGGTAGCTTTATGAAATGCACGCAAGTGTCTCGTCACAGTCAGTTTAATCCAAAATGTAACAGGATCTAGTTTAGGGGGTAGTAAACAATCTAAACAGTGATCTTATTGAAGTGCATTTTTAAAACAAAATTGTGAAAGAACATAGTGTTAATCAATTTAAAAAGCAGAAAATTTACAACCGTGGTGAAATTGACAATTTTAAATTCAAATGTAAACAACACTTCAGCAGACGTGTATATTTAAATGTGAGCGTCGTCTGCACGCGGAATGCACCGTTAACTCCACGCTCTATTGCTTTCAAAAAACGACTCATTTTCTACTCTATCCAAGATGGCGGATTTATATAGAATATATAGAGAGGTCACCGAGATAAGCCAATATGACTACTGTGTGGCTTGCTCAATATGACAAGAGATGTCGGTAGGACAGCGCGCTCTACATTTCTTAGACATAACATTGGCAGTAAAAGGCAAAACAAGGACATAATTGTTTGATATCACTGAATACTACAGCACAGTTTAAGCTGATACTTCAAGTGGTTGATGTTATATGAGCATGACAGTGCATGTTGCACACTAAACTTTAACTAGAAATTTCTATGTGCAAATAAAAAAACATATGCGCCGAGTTATCTTCTCTTGCATAGAGATAGGTGTCATAATTGTACATTCAAAGTATTCCAACTTTCAAAGTAATGTCTCAAGTAGTAAAGTCAACAATTAAAGCGTGAGTCAAAAAGGGCCATAATTAAAATGAGATCCTTGACAGAGTTATCTTCTCCTGTCAACATTTGGGAATCAAAATGGTAAACAAGTATTCCAACTTTCAAAGTAATAATTTATCTCAAACTGTTCAGTCAAAAAGTATTTATTTTTTTATAAAAAAACCTTGATTGTGTTACCTTTTCTTGCTTACATTGGTCAATGATGCAACCAAGTATTCCAAGCTTCACATCAATATCTCTACGGATTAAGTCAATAAGTGGATTTTGTACCGTTTTTAATGTATTTTCTTAGTAAAAAGGGGGCATTATTCTGAAACTATGTACTCTTGTCCGTGGGTAGAGGTAACAATTGTAAATAGGTATGGCAAAGCGATATCTTTTATGGTTTTGTAATAATGTGAGGTGGTACGAAAAACTTAACGCAAAATGCACTTTCTTAGTCAATAGAGCCATAATTCTGACAAAAATCTTGACAGAGTTAAGTACTGTTGTCTGTTGATGGAGGTTATGATGGTGAACTAGTATTGTAAGTTTCAAAGCAATACCTCTAATAGTTTTGAAATAAAGTGGGGTGGTACGAAAACCTTAACCAATTTAATTTTGACTAAATCATTACCCATAACGGTGTTGTTACTGGTCCAGATTCAACTAAAATCCAGATGCTCATGTGTAATCTTTTGTGACTTCTTGTCATTACATAAGGAGCAGTGCGTGCTATATAGAACGCCTTAATTTTGTCGAAGTCAATGGCCATAACTTAGGTGTTACTCTTCAAATGTAAAAACAATTTCTCATCTAAATTTACATGGGTATGAAGTTTGGCGAGTTAAGTTTAAATAGTAAATGAAATGTACGTGCTATAAAATATCTGAGACGTACGTACGGACGGACAAAAAAATCGTTATGCCTATATGTTAGCATAAAAATATACAAATTGCCTGTCAGCCAAAAGTTTTTAATCCGATACAAAAGCTATATTTGCGATATACACATCTCAACTCGGAACTGAAACTCCTATAAAATTTGGTCCAAATTCGACAAAAAGCTATTTGGAAATAGCATGGATAATAATGTGAACGGGCGGACGCACGACCTTTTCTAAACTTCTTTTTTAAAATTTCCCGTTCCAGTAGATTTTGTCAAATTCAATTTAAACTTGAGTATACCACTAGACTGGAAAGAAATTCAAAAAGCAAGCGGCAGTTTCTGTTAAATGGATTATAAGTTTCTAAACTATTAAACTATTTAAAGACCCTTAAACGTCCATTACTAAGACCAAATAGAATGTTCTGGAATTGTAACAGGGAAATACAGTTTGAAGATGGCTTCTTAAACCTTAAAATAGCCTTGCGTATCTCCCTGTTTGAAATACTGCTGCAGAAAAACGAGTTAATGTAAAATTTTGTATACTCTTAGATTGACCTGGGTGGTTTTATTGTCCTACTTTCACTTTATTGCATGTTGTCAACAGTCAGAAATATACGTTGCAGATCATTGGAAGTGAAATTCTTTCAACTTTATTTAAAAGTAAGCATGCTTTTTCATATACAGCCTATTTACAACTTCTTTCTGTAAGATTTTTCGCAAAATACACAGATTTTTGAAAACTGGAAAACCCACTTTCGTTTTTTAAAATGCAAAATGTAATTTATTAATTCTTTTGTTAAACTCAAATTTTCAACACAATATGGTCACATTCGAAGCAGTATGTCATATTTTCCTTCTGAGAAGACGCCTGTTACAATTCAGGATTAAAAAATTCGATTTGGTCTTAGTAATGAACCTTTAAGCGAAAACTTCCTTTATAAGAATGCAGTTTCTACGAAAGGCCATATGTACTTTCGGTTAACCAAAATAGACTGCTCTCTTCAAATTACATCTTTCACAAAGGGCTCAGTTTCAAGTACCGTTTACATGTACAAATAAGCAGTTTAACAACACTTCATGCAGAGGAAACAAACCTATTGAATATCTTATAACTGTGCAATTTTAAAACACTTCAAAGACTTTTTTTGTTTGAGGCCCCCTATGGGTAACCCCATTTATTTAGATACAATAAAAGCAGTACAAACAAGCTCTTTGGCTTTCAAAAAACGAAAAAGGACGAAAACGAAAAATATCATCAGGCATGTTCAAGTATTATGTTACACAAATGTACTAATATTAAAAACATGTAATTTTTACTAAGAATGTATCTTATATTTATATTATAGTTCATACATTAAGAAGTATATAAAAATAGTTAATTCTTTGCAAAATGTGACATCTGTACTGCACACATTTCATATATTACAAGAACAGAAGATATTTTTCAAAGACTTAATTACAAACATTGTAATGAATTGTTAATGTATATGAATTTGAAATATTAGGAGAAAAAGCTATAAATTTCAGATTTGGGCGCCTTATTTCTAAGACGAAAGACTACTTCTAAAAAGCACCAACACGAATTGCAACTTACACTTTAATTTGACTTATTTTTGTCTCATTTTTCATACTTGGATCAGTGAAAATGAAACGAGTGCATATTAACTAAAACTCGATACAGCCCGGATACGTGACCTGTTTAATCATGAATTGATTTAATAATGATTGCTATCGAATGGAAACTGATGTTACTGAAGTTCGGCCTTATCGACAAAGGGTGGATAAGTCTCCGACAGGTCACTGTTTCTTGCATTTAATTTCCAAAGAAAATAATAAAAAAAGTTTCTGTATCCTGCAGGTTGACCCACAGGTTCAAAGACAAAAACATTCCACATACTACATTGCCATTTGTATTTATTATACACTTAACAGGTTTAGAAACGCAAAGATTTCCCCTGTTGAACATTTTTATTTGAATGAAGCTATTGTTTTTATTTCTATTTAAGTCATTTTTTGCGATGAATTATTGAAACTTTCACAAAAATTCAATTTTATATTGTTTTTGTTGTGTATGAAATTTGAATAAGTTTGAAACACGATGACACTGTTTAAATAAATATTTTGCCACTTTTGCGTTTCTAAACCTGTTGAGTGTACATGTACAACTGTTTTTCCAATAAGCATGAATTTCGAATTAAAACGAAATAAAAGCGAATTTGAAAACAATTGTAAAAAGGGTGTCGTCTTTGTTTTTTATCACTCACCCGAGTATCATTTATCATAATGAAACTCAAGGTTATAGCGTATTTCATTTGCCTTTTTGTTGTAGTCTTCATTGTCAAATTTTATGTAAGTTAAGGATGTAATTATACGACAGAACGAGACAGGATTTTATTAACATAATACTTCCTCGTCCACAATAGACTACATGCATATTAAGCATATGCTAACAGTGAGAACAAATGTAACCACAGTTGTATCTGCTAATACTACATATATATATTCTACAAATAATCATGTTTATGACCTGCCCTTAGAAACCTTTTAATAAATTATTTCCAATCATCATATGTATGGCCATTTTAAAATCTACACGTGGAATAAGCAAATAAATAAGCAGAATACAGAAATCTAAAAAATCAATGACTGCAGTAATCCTTACCAATACTATATCTATATATTATATATCACTCTCATTGACTGTGTAAAGACGTGTTCCCACTCACCCTCTCGGTCTCGTAGAGGATTTGGTTTTACACAATCAACTCATGAAATACAACAGATATATATCAGACCAGCTAAGCTATGAAATATCTCATTTGTATTGGAAACGGAAAAAAAATAGAAATAAGGACCTTTTATCAGAAGATCTCAACGAGCAATTTCGTCTACAGATTTTCCTTAATAATATTATTTATCTACTAAATCTTAAACGGGAAGATTATTAAATTTTCATCAACACCATTTAAAGCCTGGTGTCTGCTGATTTGCAAGCCTCGTACAGCAGTAAAAGCGTGTCTTTCCTGAGCCATTTCAATAAAACCAATATGCAAATGATTAAATTTTATTTTTTTCAAAATTGTTGAAAAATGAGTTTTTTTCCTCAATAGGTATGTGAATGATTGAAGCGTAACAGATGGGAAGTCTGTCTGAATTATTTGGTTGTGTCTGATTATGTATCTTAGGACTGGACATTTAGTTCAATAACTAGATAATTTATATATTGTGTTGATATTTAGATACAATTGGTTCTATTATTACCTGATTCCCGATTATTTTTAAGGAATTAGTTGATTTTCCAACAATGACATTTTTTATGTTATAATAAGCGTTTATTTCAATATTTCACATTTGATTTCACATGCACATTTAGTACCATTTTAACATCTCGAATACATTATATTTGCGCAAAAATAATTATCTTTTTAGAGAAATTTGCGACACCTGAAACTTCAAAAGTATGAAGAATATTTAGTTTTTGAAAGTATGATTACCTATCCTAAAAGTTTAAGCTATACATTACAGCCATCGTCGGTAAAATAAGCATTTTAAAATATGTTACCGTACCTTAAAACATTTTATTTTCTATGTAAAGGTGTTGTTGAACAATTAATCGGTGGATAGTGATGTATTAGATGTGGTCCCTATGTTGGTTATTTGTTCTTAAATGAGTTTTTTTACGATACAGTCATGTTGTACTTACTCTGAAATTGCTTTTTTAAATATCATTTTACGTTCATTGAACACATTATTTATGTTTGGAGAATATAATATGCTAGATGTAGGGAGTGCCCCTTAACTAAAACGTTCAAAAGAAATAATTATCGCCATTATTGTAATTAGCCTTCATTGATATAAAATAAGTATACATTAAGCTAGTCAATGCCGCAAGCCTTTGACATTGACCAGTCCCTATCCGAGTGACATTGGCCATCCCCTATCCGAGTGAAATTGGCCATCACCTATCCGAGTTACATTGGCCATCACCTCTCCGAGTGACATTGGTCATCCCCTCTCAGAGTGACATTGGCCAGCCCCTATCCGAGTGACATTGATCAGCCCCTCTCCGAATGAAATTGGCCATCCCCTCTCCGAGTGACATTGGCCATCCCCTCTCCGAGTGACATTTGCCATCCCCTCTCCAAGTGACATTGGCCATCCCCTCTCCGAGTGACATTGGCCAGCCCCTATCCGACTGACAATGGCCATCCCCTATCCGAGTGACATTGGCCATCCCCTCTCAGAGTGACATTGGCCATCACCTATCTGAGTTACATTGGCCTTCACCTCTCCGAGTGACATTGGTCATCCCCTCTCAGAGTGACATTGGCCAGCCCCTATCCGAGTGACATTGATCAGCCCCTCTCCGAATGACATTTGCCATCCCCTCTCCGAGTGACATTGGCCATCCCCTCTCCGAGTGACATTGGCCAGCCCCTATCCGACTGACAATGGCCATCCCCTATCCGAGTGACATTGGTCATCCCCTTTCCGAGTGACATTGGCCATCCCCTATCCGAGTGACATTGGCCATCCCCTCTTCGGTTGACATTGGCCAGCCTCTTTCCGAGTGCTCTTTCTATGACCAAGAAATTTGAGGTGAGAGGAATGGATATGTATAGGTTTTTATTTAATAATATATTAGTAATTATAACGTGTTGAGGGTTATTGACATTGAGTTAGGAGATAACTCTTGGCGGGGGATAATAAGACGCTACTTTCTTTATGTTTTATTTGAATAAGTATAGCACATTTGGCAAAATCTTTCCAGTTTAGGGGGTGTACATATACGGCACATTTCGAATTCGTAGAGGAAAAATTGATAAAGTAACGAGCCAAACATGAATCCGCGTTAGGCGAGGATCGCAACCATCTTGAGATTTAGAAGCCAGTATTTACAATTTACAAAACGAGACGTTTTTTTTTAAAAAAAAAAATGTAAATCTGTAAAACATAAATTAGGATACAAGAGGATTTCAAATCGGATAACTACTAAGTACTGATTTATAGCCTTGTTTATTTAGTGAAAATTTCTTTGATTTCATCTGTTCAGGAAACATTAAAAACATTCATTAAGTGGATTGCACGAATGTTAATTATCACCAAGCCGATAAGAGTACGTAATCAAACAAATCTATACACTGTGACACGCATTTTAACCACAATTACCGGTGAATTAATTTTGTACAACGCGTATTTTTCATAGGAGCTCGAGGTCGGGATTATGCTTTTTCCGGCTATATTTTGTTATTTTACATTTACTTAAGAACCAAGCTAACAAAATATGATCTTATTTTGCCCGGATCTTAACTTTCATATTTTACCGCTGAAGTACCCAGTATACTGAATAAAGAAAAGGAGTGACATCCGCCATGTCATCCAACACAAACTGCTAAGAGTGGCGTCCCTTTTTTAAAAAATTATTTCATTTTATTTTTCTGCAACACTCATGGACAGTGTGCTCAATTTATTCAAATGGTATGGCAAGATAATAGCCCATTACTACTACATTAAACAAAAATAAACTGTTCCGCCAGTTTTTGAAAAGCTACCACACTATGTTTACATGTATAGGTTCCGGTTCCATGTTGCGTCACATTGGTAGACGGAGAACCAGTTTTGGGGAGGGACGTAACTCTTAGCAGTTTGTGTTGGATAACATGGCGCGTGTCACTCCTTTTCTTTATTCAGTATACTGGGTACTTCAGCGGTAAAAAATGAAAGTTAAGATCCGGGGAAAATAAGATCATATTTTGTTAGCTTGGTTCTTAAATAAATGTAAAATGACAAAACATAGCCGGAAAAAGCATAATCCCGACCTCGAGCTACTATGGTATTTTTAAAGGCACATCACTGCACTGTTTCATTGATATAAGTGTGTGCTATTTGTTCAGTGTTAGCATATGATTTTGTGATTTACTATCGTATCAATTGATGTTGCTTTTGTTTCGTAAGAACAGTTATTGCTTAAAGGAACACCCCCTTCTATTAGCAGATTATATTCTGCAAACATAAATAACGTGTTCAATGAACGTAAAAATATAACCAATACAATTTTAAAGAGCAACATTTATCGAACAAGAGTGCCAAACTGTCACAAAATATGCCCGTCAA
Source organism: Saxidomus purpurata (assembly GCA_022818135.1). NCBI lineage: Eukaryota > Metazoa > Mollusca > Bivalvia > Venerida > Veneridae > Saxidomus > Saxidomus purpurata. Next base: position 32,261,547 of record JAFMSR010000017.1, read on the forward strand.
TGAGACATAACACAGTATCTGGCAGTTCATAGGTTTTGTAAAACCTGTTTGAACTATAGAGAGGACAAGGCTGATTCACCTGTTAGTGCCTATAGAGCTGAAAAGGCTGATTTTATTATTTTTCGATAATTCAAGGGCAATAATCCAAAAGTGCCTTTGGCGATTATGATGGCTAGACATTATGCCCACAAATATTTTTACCAAGTTTGGTGAAGATCGGATGAAAACTGTTTAACGTAGAGAGCAAACAATGCTACTTTGCCAATTTTGGATAATTCAAGGGCCATAATCCTAAAGTGCTTAGAGCGATTTGGCTGGTTATCGAGCTAAGCCAAGACATTATGCCCACAAATATTTTTAGCATGTTTATTGAAGATCAGATAAGAACTGTTTGACTTAGAGAGGTGACAACATGTCTTGACGCCGCCCGCCGCAGGTGCTCCCATAATTCGTGCATTCGTATAAAAATTATTTTAGCACGAATAAAAAACATAGAACAATAATTCGCTATCCGCCCAATAATTGTAGAACTACTTTATATAGATTATTGAATGTTTTACAGTACTGAAACATATTTTGAAACGCTGACTTTACCGATAATGATTGGAATGTGTATTAAACTTTTAGTTAAAGTAATAATAAATGCAAATATATATATTATGTATTAAGTATTTATGATTTTGAACTTATTTAATTCGACATCAGTTATAAGGAGTGCCTCTTTAGTGCATCGCTATTAAATAAAATTAAAGACACTAACTATTTATGTATCTTTTTCTGATTAAACTACAGAATGTTTCAGAAACATTCCATTTATTCATGTTTACCAAACCAATACGTAGAGGTTGAGTGGATATGGAATATAACTAAACGAAGTGATGCAACTTTGATATTTTCACAAGCAAAAATTGTATCTCTTTGAGTTGAGATATATTCTATATTCACTAAAAACAAACAAATTTTCTTTTCATTTCATATTATATTTCATTTAATTTATGACTATTAAAACAAAAGGCAACATTATTATGTATATGCACCACTGAAAAAAGTAGTTCCGACCGACCTATATCACCCACACTGTGACTGATGTGATATCTATATTATCACTTCTATATTTCACTGACAGAACACAGTATTTCATTAGTTAGCATGAAATATAGAGTCTTACCATTTATGTATATTTTTATGAGATTAAACTTAACGTAATAACCGTTTACACATCTTAATGAAATAGATTAGAGAGCCCCATTATATAATGCAGCCTTATCAGACAAAACTGTATATACCCTTACCATTTATTCATCTTATCAAACAGTTTCCAACCATTTATGTACCTTTATCATATCAAACTTAATTGGGGCCACGCTTCATTTAACATCTGCATCGCAGGACAACATGTCTTGAAGTAGCTTTGAAAAACCTGTACGGTCCTCTGGCAGTATTTTGCATTCGTTTGAGCTACTGTGTCTGCCTTCACCTAGATAGCTTAGACTAGCTGTCTTGAAATATGAAATTGATGTATTTCTATCACAGCAAAAAGCGAAATTTCAACAAAGTTAATCATCTCTTTCCCCTCTGTGAGGACAAAAACATAAAATTAATTTGATATAATTTGTTCAACTATACTTTGAAATGGGATTATTTTACCATCAACTTATCGCTTTTGAGACATCCATAACTGTTACATTCAAAAATGGTATTGTGAATTTCGTTTCTCAAATCATATTGATTGATTTAAGTTAAATTCTTAATCAATGGTATACTGCAATCATTTTGCAGCGGGTTTCAATATTTAGTTTAAGTAATATGTACGTAGGGCGTTCCATTTATATATCCATGAAAAAGATAGAATATATTCGAAAATCTAACATTTGATACCACCGTGTTGCTACTTTTTATACATTGGGCCTTTTGTTTCCATTGCGTGTGTTAGAGATTCACCTAGCAGGGATTACTTTTATTTACACTGTCCTGTGACTTTGGAACATGGTGGGGGTAAGAGTGAGGTTGGGTGCGCACCATAAACCGGTTTAAGCTCCCCAGTGGTGTTTTTGCCACTGACCGTTCCAAGGCGGTGCCCCACTGTGTTCCTTTAATTGTTCGTTTTGTCCTCGTGTGTTTGCTTTGTATGCTAGTGTGTGTTGGTAGTGTATGTGTGTGTGTGTGTGTTGTGTGTGTGTGTGTACATGATTGTGTGTGTGTGTTGTGTGTGTGTATGTGTGTGTTGGTGGTGTGCACTTCTGGGTGCTGTGGGGCTCGTTTTGGGGAGGCTGCGTTTTTGGTACGTGGCATTCCCTGTTTGATATTATTTTTGTTTTTATACTAATTTTAATCTTTTAATTGTTTCAAAATCATTTATTTTATCTGTCGTAAATTCTTACGATGCGATTAAATCAATGTTTTCCTTTTTGTGGGAGATGCTAATGCGTTGGTGAAGATATTACAATGTAAGTGATAAATGTACTGAATAAATTACGGATCTTACAACCATGACAACAATGTAACTTTGCTACCCTCTTTTTAGATTCTCTATCATCTAACATCGTACAAAAATTTCAGTCCCTTTCCCTGTTATCTTACGTTTTTAAAATTCATATCCTCATTTTTTCTCGTTTTAGGTGTCCTGTTAAGGACAACTAATACTGGCGTTTTGAGGCTTGATATTATTTTTGTTTTGATTCTTAAACTGAATACTGATTTTTCTCATCTGAAAATCGTCCGACACAAAATAGTTCAACGATCAGAATCAAACATTTAAGAATGTACGTATATTCCCGAAAACACTTCATGCTTGTTGAATAAATCATGCGAAACTCTATATAATCATTTATCATTTTCGTCATATCTTGATATATTTTTACTACACATAGTATGCTCGGAGACAGATTGTTTTATTTATACTGTAAACAGGGCCCCCTTCACATTATCCGCCATTGAAGAAAATAGTTAGGGCAAATAATTTCCGATCGGAGGTTCTCGGCAGATTCCGTTACCCCAAATTAGAAAGCAATCCTGTATTTTCTTACGTGTTTTCAGTCCTTATCCTCTTTTATATTACGTTCCTCTATTATCGTACGTATTAAGTCCCTAACCTCTATTATCTTACGTGTTTAAATCCCTATCCTCTGTTATCTTACGTGTTTTCAGTCCTTATCCTCTATTATCTTACGAGTTTAAGTCCCTATCCTCTGTTACCTTACGTGTTTGTGTGTGTGTTGGTGGTGTGCACTTCTGGGTGCTGTGGGGCTCGTTTTGGGGAGGCTGCGTTTTTGGTACGTGGCATTCCCTGTTTGATATTATTTTTGTTTTTAAGTCCCTATCCCTTTTATCTTACGTGTTGTAAGTCCCTATCCTCTATTTTCTCACGGATTTTTAGTCCCTATCCTCCATTATTTTACGGGTTTTTAGTCCCTTTCCTATATTATCTTACGGATTTTTAAGTCCCTATCCTCTGTTATCTTACGGATTTTTAAGTCCTCATCCTCTATTATCTTACGGATTTTTAGTTCCTATCCTCCATTATTTTACGGATTTACAGTCCCCATCCTCTATTATCTTACGGATTTTTAGTCCCTATCCTCCATTATTTTACGGATTTTCAGTCCCCATCCTCTATTATCTTACGGATTTTTAGTCCTTATCCTCTATTATGTTACGAATTTTTTGTTCCTCTATATATTTTCTAACCAAATGAAACGGACAAGAACGTTGCTTATCTTTAGCTTTTGTAGGGTTATATTAATAATTACATAATTATTCCAACCTGCCTGCTTGTTGATTCAGCTTGGAATGTTATTCTTCTCGGCCTTATTTAATCTGTATTGATGATACATTTGACTGCCTAGCTTGAAGCAGTTCAATTATTTTATTTTATGAATGCATTCAATCTTTAGATAAATTTTATTTATGTTTATGATACAAATTGGATTCTATATTATTACAGGCAATGCATCGAACACATCGCGTGGGAAAATAGCCAAACAACTATATTATATATAATATAATTTTGGCAGTCTAATAAAGAAGTGTGTCTTTCTAGATGGCAAGACAGGCCAACTGGCAGTTGATGCAGGTAAATCCTTCACTGGGCTTCAGTGTTTCTATACTATGTACAAAATGCATTTTTGGGAAGGTTGGTTAACAGACAAAATTACATAGATAGAAACTGTTCAAACGTATCTATATATATCGATATTTATTCAAAAGTAGCTCAAACGTTTAGTCAGTAACTGTTCCTTGTTTGTCAGTCAGGTGAGCTCAATACCACGACTTCGGCTGTTGCATAATAGTATGGTCGTAATTGTGGAAGATGCTTAACAAAATGTTCGACGTTGTAAGCACACTCCTAGCATTCATCACCCAGCCAGGTTGTTTCAGGGAAGTCATCAATCACAGTAAGATAGAATTCAAGTTAATGAAAAACGTAAAATGCGGCAAAGTATCACACGCCATAGGTGGCATTTTTTATTAACTTAAAACACGTTTTATCGTTCAGAATGACCATCATTATTTTAAGGCAATTGTATATACCGTATTCTCGTACATGTATCATATAAGGTTTAACAAAACCTTATAAACTACAAACCGCTTTATTTTAAAAAACATTTTTGATATATTTGCACTTTCCTAAGCAAAATATGATAACTTATCTAATTTAAATTCCACCAGTAAATGAGAGAACTAGGTGTAAGTGTTTTTTTATTTTATCGCATTCTTAAAACATGTATTGCTTTTTAAGCGTCTTGTTTGACCACAATACAGTACAATTATTCTGAAGATCTCTTTGAATTAACCGATATTGTAAAATAAATATACTGATAGGATAATGATAGAACTATGTTCTATTCATTCTAAAACAATGTTGACATATTCATTTCTTTTGTATTCAAATCGTTGCTTCACGAAAAAGAGTTGCCAGAAAGCATTTCTAATTTTTTGCAATAACATTGAAAAAATACTGCTCTATATTTCGAACATGTACATCGATTTAAAAAATCAGGAATGGTTTTGGTACAAACAAATGTCATTTCCGCCGGTAAGACATCATTCTTGGTAAAATAAGAGCTTTTTGTAATGTGGTCCTGGGACTTTAATGTATTCCAAATAAATTTTACATGCATGTTCTAGCGAGTAATCCGATTGTTATAGAACATTTTGAGGATCAAAGTCAGAACTTTTTGTTTGTGAGTGTAGTACTCTCTTGGGAAACGAAAAACATATAAAGAGGGCATGTAACACACGCAAAGCAATACTGTCACGTGGTCATTTGTCCATTATAAATGATTTCTCTATCTACCTTGTCTTATAGTAGTTCATATCATTTTCCATTTGTGACATTTATAATCCCATACGATTCATTTCATCATGCTCTCATTATCTTCTCCAAGTCCGTTTCATTATTCCTATATCCCCAAAGTATCATTCCTGTGGACTAAAGTATAATTCCTATTTCCTCAAAATATCATTCCTATATCCCCAAAGTATCATTCCTATATCTCCAAAGTATCATTCCTATAACTAACCTGGTAACTCATACTGGTGACGGACGTAATTTTTACTTGATTCACCTGTCTATTTTGACCTAACCGCCAAGTTCCTTAACGCATGCACTCAGCCCGGAAAGATTTTGATATGAAGACATTAAATCTTTAATGAGAAAAATCTGATATGTACAAATAGCATGTTTTACAGTATATTGAAATGCGGATAACCAGTACACGAAATCTTTGTCTTTTGATATTCAAGTTTTCAAGTTTATTTCCGAAAATTCCATTAGGCTTAAATGACCATGAGGGCCTGAAAATAAAGATATGATATTTAACTATTTATTTATTTTTTATATATTTTATTTTTAATTCATTCATTTATTTGAGTTGTTTGCGTGACCTTTCAGGAGACTTGAAAAGAAGAACCCATACTTATATTTCAGAAACTTGTGCTTTCTATATAATACTTTACTTTAGACAAGTTTGTAAATATTATATTGACTTAATGTTGACATTGAAACCGAGTATACATGTTCTGTACACTAATTAAGTTAGCTTCCATTGCGAAACAAGTTATTACAATTTAGTTTAAATGCTCTCCAGGCTAAAACTAGATGGAATTAAACTCGAAGAGAGGGACCGGAGGGATTCGGAGCCGGGGGCACTTAGAATCAAGAGACACTACAATCATAGCTCTGGTGAGAATCGAATCGTGGACCCGCGATACAATAAGCGTAAAATGTAAAGAAAATGTATATATACATACATGAGTAGCAGTCTAGAATAATGTGATCTGAAAAATTTACATCAACACATATGTGAGATTGACAACTTTCAATCAAATGTTTGTTCTTGTTGCTACTGTCCTAAAACCAAGCAACAACCCTTTATTGTATTAATATGATTTGTCGGTAACAATTCATCTGAAACCACTTGCATTGCGCTCAACGGATTCCAGGAAATAACGTGACTATTTCACTGACAAAAATAGATTTACATAAAATTGTGTTTACTGTATTTTCTTTCTGACTGTAATAGGTAACGAGTTTGTAAATTAGAAAATTGAATGCGTTGCTTTTTAGAAGCGAGAGAGACTTTATTTTAAGTCTCAGAACACCTGTCGAGGAATGTTTCATCCATGTATGATTTAGATAATCTATAAGCTATATCTTTGGAAAGGGCATGTACAACATACAGATTTTACTTCAGATAACCAATTTTTAATTACACTTTTTATGTAATTATGTCGTAGGCAGGTGTAACATAAAAATAGGTCAAACAGTTAAAGTTCTTTACAATACTGAGCTATATAATTTTGTTAGTTTTTAATGTACAATATATTTATATAATTTCACATTATTGTGTTAAAGTGTTTAATTCCAGTTAGTATTTTATCAGTAGAAAAACAAGTACATGTAGAACACAAAATCTTTTATTTCTATGTAATACCCAAACTAACACGCTATCCAATTTCCCATTATATACTTGTTTTGATAACTTGAATAGAATTAATCTATTATCTAAAATTCTAAACGCGCCTATCGATTGGCCAGCGAGAAAAAAAACAAAACAGCTCATTGGCTTAATTCACTTACCTTCTTATAAGTTTCTCACGGTCAAAAATTTAACTCCACTTTGTATAAAAAAAACAAATCTCACAAACGAAATCACTTGTATAAGTTTGTGTTCACCAGTTTAAACCTACATTCTATTTCATGGATCTCTCAACAAAAATAACTCACATAGTTACGTTTGCCAATAAATACATGACTGCATATAATGTTTATCTTACTTTTAACTGTATCCTACATTTCGCATAATAATCCAATGACGACGCTTTCTCTATGTTAATAGTACGATCTACAGTTAGTTCAAGTGCATACGTAACACTGCATCCGCTATGCGCTAAAAGCCTGATGTTTATAGAACATCGGCGTAACACTTCGTAAAATATTCATCCACCACTCCTTTCAGACGCCTGTTTCATCAACTAAGGTAATTTTAGTCAAGTTAGGGCTTTTTTATTACATACCCAGACTTTAAAGTCCGGTAGTTAATTTTCTTTTTTTGTGAATAAATTTTTGATCATATGAGGGGCCTGGGTGTTTTGTTACTGCGGTCTTTTACCATCAAGCCCACGGATAATGACAAGATAAAATTTGAAATATTCCTAAAAAAACTAAGCACATTTGCTGCTTATGACACTACATGTAGGCGTAGCGGTTAGAAATTAATGATAGTTAGCTCATTGGATACTTGTATTATATTCGAACTTTCGTTTACATAATACGTGTCTGCCCGGTTTCAATTAAAACAATAGCGTTGTTTGTTTCGTCATAGGTTAATGACAAATCAAAAACACGATCTAGCAGGTTTCACAATATGCCACTGGCTTTAGGTAACAGAAGCCAAACTTTCTCGGAGGCTATTTTTGTTATACAAATCTTAGCAACCATCCTCTTCGATTCTCCGCACAGGCACATGGCCAATGCTACTTGCAACAACGTAAATGATAATAAATAGTTTCAAATAATTCTAAATTCATTACAAATTTATTTCTTATATTTGCTGTTTAAAGGTGTTTTTTTAAGGTGTAACATTTTGTAATTCATTGATCCTTTAAGCAGTGTATATTGAACCTGTTTTGTCTTTTAGCAAGTTCATACATTATTTATCTTTATAAAGCCGGATATGAGATAAGAGATTTCCAAAACGCTGACAATCAAAATACAAGGGAGGTAAATATTGTAAATGTGCCACTATGCTCAACTTTTTACCGTATGTATAAGATAGTTTAAGTAACATAATGCGTATTTCTGTAACTATTTAAAGTAGTATCTATATTTATATCGAGGAAGTTATTTACACAACATAAATTTCCCTGTTCATCTTGTATATCATAGCAATAAAATTCACGTAATAAATTTACATAAAAAGTTTAAAAGGGTATTTTATGTGATTACTAAGTAGATCTCATGTTATCTTTGATTATCAACTGTAGCAAGATATTTCACATTACAAATTAATTTTAATTTCAGCTTCTCCAATGAACAAATACAGGAATTCAGCAGTTTTCATACGATCATACATAAACATAAATAATAGTGTTTGAAAAATTATATGAAGAGACAACACAAGCTATTGTGTTGCTATTGCCGACTCTTAACTTCTGACAGCTGTGATTTGTATCAGAGACAAATAAAATCACAGTGAGACTGTACAATGTACGATGAAAGATAATGACAGATTAGCTCAATTGGATAAAGAATGTCCTAGTTCAGATGATCAGGCTGTTGAAATTGATTATGAATGTTATTTCGGATGACTGGTTATAGCGTACTTATTACACCTACCCGGAAAGAAAGAAAAGACCCTGCACAGAAAAGGAGAAATTACTCAATATAAGTCGTCTATATTGCTATACAAAAAGGGTCTTAGTGAAACTGATGATGAAATTATATTTATTAAAGCCACGACAGTCTTCAGAAATAGCAATATTTGAATGACAGAACGGCCACGCAAATCTGTGAGACTGAAAAGTTTCGTAAATGATACAGAAAGAGCATATGTCTTATATACTTGGACCATTTCAGCAGCTGCTAAACAAGTAAACTGGCAAAATTTAGCGCCAGATTCTTAAAATTATCGCAAATGGCGACATTGGCGATCGACAGCGGAGGCCCTGGTAATAGTTTTCTTGGATGTGAAAATACTGCCAGTGTTCGCATATTTCAACGGCGGGAATTTCCGAGTACGGTTCGTAAAACATCGGAAGTGCGCAAATACGAGGGGTGATCCAGAATTAACCGGACTGTTGCTTTATTTTGATTTTTCGTACAAATTACAAGTATTATTTAAAAGATAAACATTTGTATCTATCTTGAATAATGTATATACCTTGTATATGGAGAGTCTATCATTTTTGAAATGGGAATTTTCGCTCCAAGGCACCATGTAATTGGATAATACCGAATGATAATAGACAATAAAATACTCTTGCTTTTTCAGTCTTTCTTGAATGTGTTAATGATTTAAGTACTAGTACGTAGATAATTCATATCTATCAACATATCAATTCATGTATGTTGTTACCTTCAAATTAATCTTAATTATATGTGTAGAGTTCAAATCTATTTATATTTTCTCGGCCAGTGAATAACGGTGAACAATTCGAGTAGCATATTTATAAAAACACAAGTTTGTTTTCCTGATACACATGTCTTTTTAAAGGTAGTTCTTGTTCTACCTTCTTTGTTCTTTTTAAAACGAACTGTGATTTTTTTTTATTTTTGACGTACAATGTATATAGTAATTGTGAAAGTTTTCAGTGACGGTCACCGAAAAATCCTAAGACTCGAGTGGTCGAGGTGAGTCGCTGACTTGAAATCATTGTAATCTGTCACTGAAATAGATTGTTACAACATTCATTACTAGTGTTTATTCTTTTTCACTTACCAACATTAAATATTTGTATTGTATTGTATTGAGGTTCACGGGTTCGAGCCCTGCAATCTGCGATGTTTCTTTATGTGCGAAAACTGGCAGATTCGTACGGAGGGTAGGGATCTAGTACAGGTTCTTCCTAGAAATGATGATAAGGTAAACTGTTCGGCTGTAAAAAATGACTGTACTACGGCGTCAACGGGCGTTTAGCCCATACAGCAACAACCAAAAAAACATCTTATCTTCTTTTCAGGAATGAAAAAAAACCTCCCCGACGGGGAATTGAACCCCGGTCTCCCGCGTGACAGGCGGGGATACTTACCACTATACTATCGAGGATACATTTGTCTGTGTACTGATATAGTGAAGTAATCATTATTCAGCGGTTGATAATACACAACTTGAATGTAGTAAACAGTCAACAGCAAATCAAATAGTGAACGATATGAATAGCCTTGTTTGTATAAATTTACCTGTTGAAACTATATAATGTCTTCCCAGTGACAATATGGTAGTTGGTACACATCCGTCTAAATGTAGTAATTAATGAGACACAAGTGCTTCTTTTTATGCCCCCAAAGGTGGGCATATTAAAATCGCACCGTCCTTCCGTCTGTCCGTTCGGGCATTTGTCACGTATGGGTAACAGCTATTTGTTTTTTAAAAGTGTTAATGTACAATTTTGAAAATAAAATATTTTATATCTATTTATGTTATTATTAATTTTAATTCACAGTACATTGTATTTCATTTATACAACAAATTTGTGTCTATTCTTTTGTTTGTTAAAAGTCCATTACTAACACCGAATCAAATTTTCTTTTAAATCTGGAATCGTAACGGGCGTCTTCTCAGAAAGAAAAATATGACATACTGCATTGAATGTGGCCATATTGTGTTGAAAATTTGAGTTTAACAAAAGAATTAATAAATTATATTTTGCCTTTTCAAAACCGAAAGTAGGTTTTCCCATTTTCAAATATCTCTGTAATATTCCAGAAATCTCACAGAGAGAGGCTGTAAATAGGTTGTACATAAATAAGCATGCCTATTTTGCGTTGTAGTTGAAGAACTTTACTTCCAATGATGTGCAAAGTATATGTCTGACTGTTTACAACATTCAATAATGCGAAGTAGGACAAAAAGACCACCCAGGTCAATCTAAGGAAATACACAAACATTCATTCGTTTTTCTGCAGCATTATTTCAAACAGGGAAATACTCCACGGCTATCGTAAAGTTTTAAAAGCCAGTTTCAAACTGTATTTTCCTGTTACAATTCAAGATTTAAAAGAAAATTCGATTTGGTGTTAGTAATGGACCTTTAACCATACACGGTATAAAATTTTGAATCTAGCATTTGTCATGTTTGACTAAAATTCAGGTTTCATAAAATTTTAAACCAGGTAATATTTAATTCAATACTGTATGAAAATGGTTTAAACTACTATAGCTTATGCTCGTTATTTCCTAGGCATGTTCGGTAGTCATACCATTAAGCAATTTGCAACTAGCATTAAGCTATAAGTTAAAGGCAATAAGCAATTGGCAAGTAACAAGTGGCAAGTAGCGATTGGATTGTCCCAACTAGCAATTAGCAATAAGCAAGTGGCAACTAGGAAGTGGTATGTCCCAACTAGCAATTAGCAATAAGCAAGTGGCAAATAACAAGTGGCATGTCCCAATTAGCAAAACCCAAGTGGCAAATAACAAATGGCATGTCCCAACTAGCAATTAGCAATAAGCAAATGGCAAGTAGCAAGTAGCAATTAGCATGTCCCAACTAGCAATTAGCAATAAGCAAGTAGCAAGTGGCAATTATCAGGTGGCATGCCCAAACATGCAATTAGCAATAAGCAAGTGGCCATTAGCAAGTGTTTACTAACAAGTGGCATGTCCAAACCTGCAATTAGCAATAAGTAAGTGGTAATTAGCAAATGGCAATTAGCAAGTGGCATGTCCCAACCCGCATTCCATAGTAAATACACCAAGCCAGTAGTCACATGCGAGTTTTAAGTTACCATTTAACTAAAAAACCGATAAATTATTTTATCGAAGTAAAACATTAATAGTTTGATGAAAGGTCCATTACTAAGACCAAATCGCCTTTTTCTTTTAAATCGTTATTGTAACGGGCGCCTTCTCAGAAGAATAGATATGACATTTATCGTCAAATGTGACGATATTGTGTTGAAATTTGAGTTTAACAAAAGAACTGATAAATTATATTTTGCCTTTTCAAAAACGAAAGTAAGTTTTCCAGTTTTCAAATATCTTTGTAATTTTCCAGAAGTCTCACAGAGAGAGGCTGCAAATAGGTTGTATATTATGAAGCATTAAATCATAGCTGAAAGAACTTTACTTCCAATGATGTGCAACGTATATCTCTGACTGTTTACAACATACCATAAAGTGAAAGTACATGTAGGACAAAAAGACCACCCAGGTCAATCTGAGGAAATACAAAAACATTCACGTGTTTTTTGCAGCAGCAGTTCTCCACGGCTATTGTAATGTTTTAGAAACCAGTATCAAACTGTATGTCCCTGTTACGATTCCAGACTTAAAAGAAAATTCGATTTTGTCTTAGTAATGGACCTTTAAAATGGAACATGCATACAAAAAAGTATATTCAAACACATTAAAGCTTTTAATTTTTAGAATTTCAACACGCGTGATCTGATTCATGTTCGTGACCATCGGACATGAGTTACTACTAGTAGACCTGACCAGTGTAACTGTAAACGTACATGTACATGTAAACGTACTCTGTATTTGAACAATGTATTGAGGGACCATCTCAAGTTTGAACAACAATACAATATTATGCCAAATTTAGTTGTTTACGATGGACAATCATACCAATGCAAATATAGACAATTAAGGGTAATGTATCACGCGGGTGTCTCCGGGCCGTGAAATTGCATGTTTAACTATTATTACTTTGCAGTTATTTGTACGTTTATTGAGTTTTTTTGCACATCATTCGTTCATCTAAGGGCTGACTATTTTATTTGACAGTCCTTTTATTGAGTCATTAGCGAATGTCGTTTAGGGTATATTCTGTCACCAAGCGAAACACATTTATCAATAAGTGGAAGTTCTTGATCTCCAAATTTTGTCATTAGGTTAATCTGGTACTGTTGAGGATGATGGTGGTGATGATCGTTATGTTAATGAATGTTGATAGTATGAACAATGATGATATTATAGCTGACGACGACGATGATGATGATGATGATGATGATTGTGTTTATTATAATTAACCAGGTTTTTTCGTAGAACCTGGTAATTACAATGGCGTTGTCGTATGTCGGTTGGGCGGGTGGTCGTCAAACACATGGTTTCCGCTCAATAACTTCAGTTAAGAGTGACGAATTGCAATAAATCTTTTTTTTTATAAATCTTGGTGCGTATGTAGCTTGCGTAGAGAGGAAGTTTGCGATTGCATTAAGGGCTCTATGCTCAAGGTCAAGGTCACTGTTACTAAAAATAGAAAAATGGTTTCCGCTCAGTAACTCGAGGTAGGAGTGACCAATTGCAATCAAACTTTGTCTGTAGGTAGATTGTGTGGAGAGGAAGCTTGGTATTGCATTTTGGGTCACTAAAATTAAAGTCAATGTCACTGTTTCTAAAATAGAAAAATTGATTCCGATCAATAACTCGAGCTATACTATGAGTGACGAATTACAATGAAAATTAGTGTGTATGTAGCTTATATGGAGATTTGGATTGCATTTAGGTACATTTTGTAACAAGGGTCACTGTTATTGAAAAAAGATTGTTTTTAAATTCTAAAATTGTTCTAAAAATATTTTTTTATTGGAATCAGGGTCATTGTTACTAAAACGATTTTTTAAATTCTAAAATTGTTCCGAAAAAAAAATAAAAGAAAAAAATATTTTCTGGGTGGGGGGTTCAAGGTCACTGTAATTTTATATATGTTTTTTTTAATATTAATAAAACATTTTCTTTGAGGGGGCGGGGTGTCAGTGTCAATGCATTCTTAAAATCTCATAGTTTTTGGTCATATCACTGATGTTATTTGGTCAAGGTCGCTTGAAGATTTTTTTTCTAATTCTAGATTTTCTCCCGGTACCATTGAAAACCTGTGTTGGGGACATTATTTGTTTAATTTTAATAATGGTACAACTAATGTTGATGGGACAATGACTCTCGTGAAAACGACGATTTTAATGAAACTGATTATTGATTAATTTAATTGCAAGGATGAATCTCTTCATGATGATTATGATGATAGTGTATATATTAAGTCTTGTATTAGTTCTACAGTACACGATAGTAATTATTATAATTAGAATAATAGTGAATGGTATTATATAATGATGAAGATTTTTTTTAAAATGAACGTAACAAACATTTCCTATGATACTAGAATCGTTTGAGATCACCCCGAAATGAGGCAGCTGTACGTTGTACGTTTACATTTACGTGTGCAAGTGCGAGTGCGCTGGTCAGGTCTATTATAAGTAAACAAGACATGTAAAATGGTGTATATATAGATTTTGAATTCATATAACTTTAGTATGAATCATTAATAAAGTTTCATACTGAAAATATATTTAATACAAATAATCTTGCAGCTGAAGTCTTAGTAGTCTTTCAGATGTTAAAAAGTGGCAAAAAGCAAGTGGCAATTTGCAAGTGGCAATAAGCAAGTGGCAATTAGCATGTGGTTATTAGCAAGTGGCATGTCCAAACCCGCAACAAGCAAGTGTCAAGTTGCAAGTGGCAGTTAGCAAATGACATGTCCAAACTAGCAATAAGCAAGTGGCAAGTGGCAATTAGCAATTAGCAAGTAGCATGTCCCAACCCGCAATAAGCAATAAGCAAGTAGCCATTAGCAAGTGGCATGTCCCAACTCGCAATTAGCAATAAGCAAGTGGCAATAAGCAAGTAGCAATAAGCGAGTAGCAATACGCAAATGGTAATAATCAAGTAGCAATTAGCAATAAGCAAGTGGCAATTAGCAATTAGCAATTAGCAATTAGCAAGTGGCATGTCCCAACCCGTATTCCATACTTTAATTAAGTATTGCAAAGTAATACATAACAACAGAAATATTTTGCTGTTACCATAACTTGTCCTTTAGACTTATTAACCAACAAACATATATTTTTGTGCAGGAAAATATAGTGACAGGCAGGTTTTCAACATTTAATGATTTTAAAACAATGACCTACAGAAGTTTCATTAGAAATGAGAATAACCATGTACAATAATTCACAGTCGTTCAAGACCCTGGCTAAATGCAAAAACATGCGTTTTTCAGACAAACATGGAACTAGTATTTTGTTAGTATTAGAGACCCAGATAAGGGAGATCTGCTACACTTCTGTATCCTGTAGTATCACCAATGGCAAAGATATTTAAATGTAAAAAGCGGAAGCTGCTTACAGTTAAACCTTTTGAAAAATACCTTTTCCGAATAAAGATCAGAAACGAGAAAATCATGCGTTATTCATATTTAGTAAATAACTTTTGTTTATTGGCTGTCATATTAGTTAACTTCCCGACGTAATAAAATAGGAAGAGTTATCATAAAATTGAAAGACAGGGCCAATAACAAAAAATAGGGTCAATATCACTTATTGGACCGGTCCAATAAAAGATTGCTGACAAATGATTGGCTGTTGATAAATCTGAGCATTCCGATAAGATACGTTAAGATGTTTAGTTTCTCAAAAACGAAAACAGCCGCCATATTGAAATCTGTTGAAAAAAGTCTTGAAGATTGAATGGCAAATATGAAAATCAAATTTTAATCAATTTCTGCATGAAAACCCATTTAGAAGGAAAGAAAATGCCCCAACTAAGAAATTGAATACTCGCAAATTTATTTAATATTTTTATTTCAAAACTGAATACGTTAGAGGTATTCAGTCTATTTACAAATCTGCATGTTACTGTCTACTGCTACTGAAGATGATAGTCTATATACAATAAATCATTATAAGTTTGATTTGTTATTTAATAAAATTGTAATTAAATGAGTGATTTGATATAGGCCCTGTCATTTGTCCTTTCGCACTTGTATTGGCCCTCGTCCTACTGGCTCAGGCCAATACGAATGCCCTCGGACAAATAACAAGGCCTCTATCAAATCACTCATTTACTAACATATAATAGTGTAGACACCTACTAGTACCATAATGTTTATTACAACTCTGAGATCTTGACCTAACTATATGACGTGTCGAAAAAGCAAGCAACTTAACAAGATGAAATACAAAAAAGGATGAATCAGTTATCTTGTGCCGTGTGAGCGGTTACCATGGGTACGCCGCACTTACTGTCTCTGGATATATACGTCGTGTCTGCTGTGTGCTCGTGTGGTGTAAAATTTTCTCTGAAATGTTAATTCACCGTTGTCCACCACATACCAAAAACGCTGATTCTACTTGACGGCATTTGAGAACTGTGTAGCACCCATGCTCGTTGATATACCCGTATCTTTTCCGTCACTTCCCCTTGCACTTGAACTTCCCCTGCATCGTCGAAATAAGTTCCGCAAACCGGAGGCGAAATGTGTATTCGTCTTGTAGTAAATAAACCAGTTAAGGGAGGGATGTAAGTGTGCAAATATTACTATGCACACATAGACTTCGTGTGGAGCCGCGTTTTTTGCATCTACAACGGCCAATATCGCGTATGGAGCCCAGCACGTAACGAAGACGGCATAAATCAAGAAAAGTGTCTTGGCCAATCGGAAGCTTCGAATTCTCGTCTGCGGAAGACTTTGCTCACTCATCCGCTTCTTATGCGCTCTAATGAAGAAATATATTTTCAAGTAAGAGAAACCAATGATGATGGATGGTACCCACACTAGTATAACAAAGAAAACTACCGTGTATGAGTAAGTTGTCATGCGATGCCAAATACACTCCAGAATCTTATGGTCAAACTTATGGTCACCAATGTCCGCCAGGTTGAGCAGTACAAAGAACGAGCCGACAAGATACTCAGAAATGCACATAAATACGCAGTTGCGTTTTGAAAATATGCGTTCGTACTTGTCTTTTGCACAAATGAAGACGAAACGGTTGATGCTCATGAGGCCTATTGTAACAAGTGATGTAAAACAAGACACCGTGCATAAACTTCCGATCGTTCGGCACAATCCTGGAATTTTGTCGAAAAATTCTTTGCCTTCTATTTTTGCTGAAAATAAACAAGATAATTATGTCAGTTAAACCTTTTCTCACCAAATGATAGTGTGGTTTAAATGTGCCTTTAAATCCCAAAAGGAAGTGACGCTGTCGCCAATTGTCAAATTTTACTCTACAAGAATTATGTGACGTGTAACAGAACATTTTCTATACATAAACATGTACTTCTTGCCTCGCTCGAAATTGCCACTCATTGTCACGGTGTACGCTTAAAATGAACACCCATGTAATGATGAACATTTAAATATGTTTGTTTTCGGTCTCTTGCCCAAAAAATTAAGGTCGGTTGGCAGTTTATAATTTTATATATTTTGCCTTATCTTGCTCTAAATCACTTGAAACTAATCTCATAAAGAAACATTAATGAAACAATACTTTTGCTAAACATGGTGTTTGCAATTGAGATTTGACATGCAGGGACATGTGTATTAGAAAAACGAAGCAATAAACATCTAAACTTATGTTACGTTCTAAAAGCTATACACTAGCATATATGTGTACTTACCAATTATTGCCATTGGATCAGCCACTGAGGTGACGTAGAAGTCCGAGATGACAAGATTTATCATGAACATATGTTCCACCTTCCTTAAGTTCCTGCTGGTTGCAAACACTAACAGTGTCACTGTATTTCCAAAGGTTCCTACGACTGCCTCAAGAAATAAAGCTACTATTGAGATTATTGCCACCTCCGGTTTTAACTTGATAAACTCATACCGACCATAATGTAGTCCAACGTCTACAAGAGCAGCTATAGTTGTGAAATTTGTAATATTTGCATTACTTGTCGTAACTTGTACGGATTGCATTTTCAATCAATTTATGATTAATTTGCTGTTACCGCGTGAAAACCGGTTCCAGTTATCAAAGTATCTCGTCTGCTTCATTTAGAGGTAAATGATAAATTTATATTGCACAACGCGTATTGAGTCAGCCAATGGAAATGCTTGTTCAAAAAAAGACCAAAGGACTGTTTCCAATACAAGATTTCTCTAACTTTTAATCAATAGTACTGGTGCATGTAGTAGGCATTAGCCAATCAAAAAGTAGGCCATATACCTGTAGTATAGAAATATTAGTAAAATAATGAAATGTTTCATAAATGCGTCTGTAGTGGTATTGAAACTGGTCATTAATACTTGTCAAGGCTGTCGATCGAAAGTTCCTTCAGCAAACTGACAATATCTTGTAAAAATGGTATGGAAAATGTTTTTGAAGAATTTATATGCATGTAATCATCGTTATTTAAATTTGCAACTTTGACCAACTCAATCCAGTTGATATCTGTCTGTTTCTGAAGCATCATAAAACATTTTACAAATGTTAGTCTGAGGTGCTCCTTGTTTTCTGAAGACAGAGAAAACAGCCCGGTGTGGTTTTTGTACTGCCGGAACTATTTGCAACTTTGGCACTGACGCGAAAGATCCCTGAAAACCCCTTCTTTATTTATTTGGGTTGTGACCCAAACAAATAAAACCATTTCATCCTACTCCTGTGACTACACAAATGCATAATATGAGCAGTCTTGGCATCATTGCTTCCAGCGTTTGCTGTTTCCCTATGTAATTTTCAACGAACAGTCCTTTCAAAAACAAATGGAAGTACGAAAAATTAATTTTAGAAATTTAGCAGGAAAAGAGTGATTATCCGCAATATTTTGAAAACAAATTCAGTCATATAAATGACGTAAGTTCGCGTTTCATCACGAATATATATCTATCTATGTTACTGTTATTTTATAATTGGTTCCGTATGTATTCATTTGATAATAAGATGGCAAAATGCGCAGTCGTTTTAGTGTCATTATATTCCATTACATTATAATGATGTGATAATATGATTTCTAGGTATTTTTACTATCTCATTAAGAACACATTCGAGTGTCATATTTGTTTTTATCTGCCAACTCTTGCCGGTTACACACCAGAGAAAAGTTGAAATAGTTAATGCAGTAAGTACAGTGATTAAAACATATAATCACAAAGCACCGCAAAACATTAAAGGATATCAGAACATTTCATTTAATTACACCACAAAGAGTTTAGTTTTCCATATTTTCACTTGACATGTTATCGGAAATATGTCAAAATTTAATGTCTGTCTAATTGGCGGAACTCATTATCTCCGAGTGAAATTATTTGAAATATTTAGGGAACATACAGCTATGGTTACCCCGTGAACGAAAGGCGCTGTAATTTGGCGTGATTGTGGGTCTTTGGAAGATGGCATTAGTTGATAGCGTCGTGACCACTGAAATAAGCTGTAAGGTTTGATTTTTTTAAAGAACTACATTTCTCAGTTTTAAAAATCTCACTGTGTGGCGTTTCACTTTGCTTTCAAGGCGTTGCTGTGTTTCTGGTGTGTCCTGGTGGGGAATCTGGCTTTGGACTCGTGCAAGGTTTGCTTGATTCTAGGTAGGCAGGGACTATAAGAGATGCTCGCAGAGTGAAAAAAAATCGCTCGTTTTTGCAGTCTGACATGGAATATTTATTGTCTATAACAAAACATCGAGGGACAGAACACCGACATGATAAAACAACGACGTGACAAAACACTGACATGACAAAATAACAACGCGACAAAACTCCGACAGGACAAAACAACGCGCGACAAAACTCCCCTGACAGGACAAAACAACGACGCGACAAAACACCGACCTGACTAATCACCGACACGACAAAACACCGACAAGACAAAACAACGACATGACAAAACATCGACATGACAAAACCACGACGCGAAAAAAAAATCCACAAGACAAAACACCGACATGACAAAACACCGACCTGACAAAACAACGATATGACAACACCGACATGACAAAACAACAACATGACAAATACTACGACGCGACAAAACAACGACGCGATAAAACACCGACATTAAAAAACAACGACGTGACAAACACCAACATGACAAAAATACGACGCGACTAAACACCGACATGACAAAACAACAACATGACAAATACAACGACGTTAAAAAACAACGACGCGACAAAACACCGACATTAAAAAACGACGCGCGATAAAAAACATCGACAATACAACGACGCGACTAAAGATCGACCTGACAAAACAACGACGCGACAAAACACCGACCTGACAAATCAACAACACGACAAAACACCGACATGACAAAACAACGACTGGACAAAACATTGACATGACAAAACAACGACGCGAAAAAAAGTCGACAAGATAAAAGACCGACATAACAAAACACTGGCCTGACAAAACAACGACGCGATAAAACACCGACATGACAAAACAACGACATGACAAAAAGCACAAAACACGACATGACAAAACACCGACATGACAATAACGACGCGACTAAACACCGACATGACAAAACAACGACGCGACAAAACAACGACACGACAAAACATAGACTTGACAAAACAACGACGTGTAAAAACACCGACATCAGTACATTGACGCGACGAAACGCCGACATGACAAAACACCGACTCGACAAAACACCGAACGACAAAACATCGACTTGTCGTGTCGATCTTTTGTCTTATTTTAATACTTTCGATGTGAATGTCGTATAAGAGGAACTTGAAGTAACTCAGGAAATACAGTATCACGCATTGAAAGTAAAGTTATAATTTAATCCGTTTTTTTCTGAATTTCGTCTACCTTACAACTGAAACAAGTCATGTATAGAACTTAGACTAATTAAAAAAGTTGAAACCATCGCATAAAGTGGTCTCTCAATACAGTGTTATTCATACTTAATTCCAAAGAAAACATACCAGTAACCAGACCTTCACACATTACTTGGACAAACAAGGTTTCTATTTTACAGTAGCATTTATTCAGCTCATCTTTGCGTATATGCTTGAGGTGACCTTATTGTGGACAATCCCCATCTATTTCCCTTTCACTATTTTCTTCCAGTGACGTCATTGAAACGGTTAGCAGAAAGTAGTGAAAGGAAGTCAATGGTTACTTACGAAGGCACTGGTTGTTTGATGGCTAAGTTGTTGCAAGACGAAGTCACTATAGGTTGCTATGTAAGTCATTGGTTGCTAAAGCATGATCTGAACAAACTTTGTAGAGATCCACTAGACAATATCTGTACCCTGTGGTTTTGGAGAACGTTTTTCTATATAAGTGTATGTTAAACAAGTGAATCCCGAGCGGGACCAGTATTGACCCCTAGGAGCAAGATTTGAACAATTTCGGTAGAAGTCCACTAGGCCATGCAACATGCCAAATATTTAAGCTTTTGCCTTTATGGTTTCAAAAAAGAATATTTTAAAGAATTTTGAGACCCATTTAAGATTAAGTTATTACCAGGGCGGGGCTAATTTTGACGTGGGGGTCAAGCTTTGAACGATTTTTGGAGATCTACAAGGCAATGCTACATGTCAAATATCTAATCTATGGGTATTGTAGTTTCAGAGAAGAAGATTTTAATAGATATTCATAAATAAGCATAATTATATAAATTCAAATGACCTCCAGCGGGATCAATTTTGACATGGGGATGGGGGTGTTGCAGTGAAGAAGAACCTATTTAAAATCAAGTGACCTTAAGGTCGGAATAAGTTTTGACCCGGGGGTCATGCTTTGAACATGTTTGGTAATGGTCTATTTAACAATTATACTAATGTCAAATATCTAAGCGCTGGACCTTGTGGTTTCAAAGAAGAAGTATTTTTTTAGTTTTCCCTTTCAATTGCATTGGCAACCAGAGTTCTGCATGGAGCAGAACAATGTTGGTAGAGCGTTATGCAAGGAACATTCCTGCCAAGTTTCATCAACAGTGCTCTAGTGGCTTCAGAGGGGACATCATTTGAAGCAAAATGTGAACGAAGGAAGGGCGCAGAACATCCAACCATCCTAAAAGCTCACTAAGAGCACTATGTGCTCAGGTGAGCTAAAATAACAAATTTGGACAGATTGCTCAAAATCGAAAAGC
This sequence comes from Saxidomus purpurata, assembly GCA_022818135.1. Classification (NCBI taxonomy): domain Eukaryota; kingdom Metazoa; phylum Mollusca; class Bivalvia; order Venerida; family Veneridae; genus Saxidomus; species Saxidomus purpurata. The sequence continues at coordinate 32,283,601 of JAFMSR010000017.1, forward strand.
CAAGAGTTTAGAAATTATCAAAATGGGCATTTAGACAAAGGTTGTTGAGAATCTGCTTTTATTGATATTTTTTTATTTACACTTACTAAAAACTAATAAAGTGAAAAGTCCTGTACATATACAAAAAATGTATACAAAATAACATGTAAAACATCAATACACCATGCATGTCATTTATGATCTACATTGTATTTCAATCTGTCACATACAATAATTTGACGTCAAAACTCCTTAAAGTTATATTAGCGGTAAATGAGTCAGCCGATATGGTAAGTTTTCTCATAGCGGCACACATGATGGCGAGAGTTTACACCATTTTGATACATGTTTTGATTATTGTTTCGTATGATATGCATTAAATTAAGTATTGCTAAGTAATAAATAACAACGGAAATATTTTGCTGTTACCATAAATTGTTTTTTTATGAAAATAACCATATACACTAAGTCACGGTCTCTTAGGACCATGGCTTGATGCCAACACGTGTATTGCATGAGACAAACGTGGAATTAACTAGTATTTTACTACTATGAGAGACCGGGATACGGGAGATTTGCAACCCTACTGTATCCTGAAGTATCACCCATGTCAGTGACTTAATAATTCTTTAGCTGGTCATTAATCATACATACATGTACAATAAATAAAAAAAATTGTACATATATATAACATTTCCAAAAGCTTAAATATTTATCTTTAGCTACAAGCGAAAATTTCTTCATGTTTTGCAAATTATATATCGATACTTACCATGTCTGAACTATTTTGGTATAACAATTAATATCTATTGACAAATCACTGATTCTATGTCTTTTCTACCTGGCCTCTTTAACTGAGAGTTAAAATTCGAAAACTTAATCAGCTATAGTTTAAACCTTAAACTTCCAGAACATGTGTAGGTTATGTGTGAAAAGCAAATTAACTTAAAAGTTTTATCTGCTACAAAGTCGGCAATTTCTGAAAAATTCAAATGTCACGCAGGATATTTTAAGGTAAAAAGCGGAAGCTGCTTACAGTTAAACCTTTTGTGTAAGACAAATGACACAATATTATATGGTGAAGACACCTGTGAATAAGAACCATCTGCCAGCAAATGCTTTATTGTCTATTCTAGTATCATAATTATGTTTACTACAGCTCTGATTCTTGACATAAACGATATGACGTGTCGAAAAGCGTGCAATTTAACAAGATTAAACACAAAAAGGTCGAATCGGTTATTTGTGCCGTGTGAGCAGTTACCATGGTTACGCCGATCTTATTTTCTACTGCACGGCATTTGAGAACTGTGTAGCACCCATGCTCGTTGATATACCCGTAACTTTTCCGTCACCTCCAGAAGAGCTTTCCCTGCATCCTCGAAATAAGTTTCGCAAACCAGCCGCGTAATGTGTATTCGTCTTGTAGTAAATAAACCAGTTAAGGGAGGGATGTAAGTGTGCAAATATTACTATGCACACATAGACTTCGTGTGGAGCCGCGTTTTTTGCATCTACAACGGCCAATATCGCGTAAGGAGCCCAGCACGTAACGAAGACGGCATAAATCAAGAAAAGTGTCTTGGCCAATCGGAAGCTCCGAATTCTCGCCTGAGGAAGACTTTGCTCACGCATCCGCTTCTTATGTGCTCTAACAAAGAAATATATTTTCAAGTAACAGGCACCAATGATAATTGATGGAACCCACACAAGTATCACAAAGAAAACTACCGTATATGAGTAAGTTGTCATGCGATGCCAAATACACTCCAGAATCTTATGGTCAAACTTATGGTCACCAATGTCCGCCAGATTGAGCAGTACGAAGAACGCGCCGATAAGATACTCAGAAATGCACATAAATATACAGTTGCGTTTTGAAAATATGCGTTCGTACTTGTCGTTCGCACAAATGTAGACAAATCGGTTGATGCTCATGAGGCCTATCGTAACAAGTGACGCAAAACAGGAGACCGTGCATAAACTTCCGATCGTCCGGCACAATCCTGGAATTTTGTCGAAAAATTCTTTCCCTTCTATTTTTGCTGAAAACAAACAAGAGAAGTATGTATGTTATACATTTTCTCATGAAATGATAGTGTGGTTTAAATGTGCCTTTAAATCCCAAAGGGAGGTGACTCTGTTGCCACATGTCAAATTCTACTCTTCGACGTGTAACAGAAAATATACCTCGGTTTAAGTCTCATCCGAAACACGGTTAGCAATTTTAGCAAGCTGACAAAATGTATACCCATAATGATAAACTTTTAAATATGTTTGTTTTCGGTCTCTTTCCCCAAAAAATAAGGTCGGTTGGCAGCTTTTAATGTTATTTTGCCTTTTTGTGCTCTAAAACACTTGAAATTGATCTCAAAAAGAAAGATTAATGAAACAATATTTTTGCTAAATAGGGTGTTTTTAAATTGGAATCAAAAAATAGGAAGCTATTTATAAATAAACTTTGCTATACACTAGCATACATGTGTACTTACCGATTATTGCCATTGGATCAGCCACTGAGGTGACGTAGAAGTCCGAGACGACAAGATTTATCATGAACATATGTTCCACCTTCCTTAAGTTCCTGCTGGTGGCAAACACTAACAGTGTCACTGTATTTCCCAACGTTCCAATGAGTGCCTCAAGAAATAAAACTACTATTGAGATTATTGCCACTTCCGGTTTTAACTTGATAAACTCGTACCGACCATAATGTAGTCCAGCGTCTACAAGAGCGGCCGTGGTTGTGAAATTTGTAATATTTGCATAACTTGTCGTAACTTGTACGGATTGCATTTTCAATGATTAGTTTGCTGTTACCGCGTGAACACCAGTTCCAGTTATCAAAGTATCTCGTCTGCTTCATTCAGAGGTAAATGATAAATTTATATTACACAACACGTATTGAGTCAGCCAATGGAACTGCTTGCTGTAAGAAAATGACCAATGGACTGTTTCCAATACAAGATTTTTTTAACTTTTAATCAATAGCACTGGTACATGAAGTAGATATTAGCCAATCAAAACGTAAGCCATATACCTGTAGTATAGGAATATTAGTAAAATAATGAAATGTTTCATAAATGCTAATACGTCTTCAGTGGTATTGAAACTAGTCATTAATACTTGTCAAGGCTGTAGATCGAAAGTTCTTTCAGCAAATTGACAATATCTTGTCAGGATTGTATGAAAAATGTTTTTGAAGAATTAATACACATGTAACAACCGGTTATTTAAATTTGCAACTTTGACCAGCTCAATCCAGTTGATTTCTGTCTGCTTCTTAAGCATCGTAATACATTTGACAAATGTTAGTCCGAGCTGCTTTGTTTTCAGCCGACAGAGAAAACAGCTGTTCATGCTCAAATTATAAAGCGTATAAGAAAAATTAAAACTTTGTTTGTTTTGCATATAGATATTGTAAGATTTGTTTGATCATTACATTTTTCACTCCTATGATTATCACATTTTTGCAGAATGGGATCATGTAGTCGGAACTATTTTGTGACCGGTGTGGATTTTGTATTGCCGGAACTATTTGCCACTTTGGCACTTACGCGAAAGACCACTTCTTTATTTGTTTGGATTGTGACCCAAACAAATAAAATCCATTTCATCCTGCTTTTGTGACTACACAAGTGCAGATTATGAGTAGTCTGTGCTTCATTGCCTACAGATTTTGCTGTTCCGCCATGTTATTTTCAGCGAACATTCCTTTAAAAAAAATGGAAGTGCGAAAAATATTTTTGAGGAATTTTGCAGGATAAGAGTGAATATCCGCAATATTTTGAAAACGAATTCGGTTATATAAATGACGTTAGTTATCGTTTCATCACGAAAAATTGGTCTCGTATGTATTCATTTGCTAATTAGATAGCAAAATGCACCGCAAATCTTTATAAAATATCAGAAAAATTCATTTAATTTCACTCCAAAGAGTTGAGTCTTTTCCTATTTTCACTTGACATATTATCGAAAATATGTCAACACTTAATGCCTATTTAATTTGCGGAACTCATTATCTCCGAGTGAAAATAGTTCAAATATTTAGGGAGCTTAAAGCTTTGGAAACCCCGTGAACGAAGGACTGTAATATGGCATGATTGTGGGTCGTTGGAAGATGGCATTAGTTGATAGCGTCGCGACCACTGAAATAAGCTGTAAGGTTTGATTTTTTTCAAGAACTATATTTCTCAGTTTTAAAAATCTCACTGGCTGGCGTTTCATTTTGCTTTCAATGGGTTACCGTGTTTCTGGTGTGTCCTAGTTGGGTATCTGGCTTTGGACTCGTGCAAGGTTTGCTTGATTCTAGATAGGCTGGGACTGTAAGACATGACCGCAGAGTGAAAACAAATCGCTCGAAGTTTTGACAGTCTGACATGGAATATTTAGTGTCTATGACAAAACATCGAGGGACAAAACACCGACATGACAAGACAACGTCGCGATAAAACACTGACATGACAAAATAACGACGCGACAAAACACCGACATGACAAAATAGCGACGCGACAAAACACATACCTGACAAAACAACGACGCGACAAAACACTGACATGACAAAACAACGACATGACAAAACAACGACGCGACAAAACATCGACATGACCAAACAACAACGCGACCGACTTGTCGTGTCGATGTTTTGTCTTATTTTGAAACTTTGGATGTGAATGTCGTATAAGTTTTTTTTCCTGAATTTCGTCCACCTTACAATTGAAACAAATCATGTATAGAACTTAGACTAATTAAAAAGTTGAAATCATCGCATAAAGTGGTCAGTCTCAATAAAGGGAGGTAATTCACAAATAAGGCAATTTATTTTGTTATTGCACTTCCCTATAAAGTCCTCTTCTGTTACTGTATACAATTTGAACAAATTACCGTCAATGCTTTTAGAGCTGTGTCCTGGACAAGAAATGTTGCAATAGGTATAAATACAAAATTAGCCAAGATAGAGTTATGGTTGTTGTACATTACTTTCTCTCATTGTGCTCTATCACTGTATGGAGTTTCAAGAAATTTCCTTTCATACTTTTTATGATCCGGGCAAGAACACTCAATAAGAGAGATAATTAAAAAAAAAATGCAATATATGGTTATTGTTCTCGGGCATTGCACTTCTCAATTTGCCATATCGCTGTAGGAATTCAATAAGGAACGACAATTAGAAAATAAGGCAATATAGGTGTATGGTTCTTTGGCACTGCACTTCCCCTTAGTGTCCTCTTTTATTGTATGCATTTTGAAATAATTGAATGAAGTTACAAGTAATTCTCTTTCATATTTATTATGCTCCAATAAGTTGGGAATTTCGCTATATGCGGAGTTATATATAGGTAAGGACCAAATAAGTTGATGCACTGCTCCGACTCCTTTATAGTGCACTACATGTATATACAGCGTAGAACTAGAGCTGTTAATGTTCTGGTATTGCTTTTTAGCTTACAGGACTAATGGACAAGTTGTTCTAGTAATTTTGTATACAACTGGTTGCCTATGAATTTGCAAATGCCAGTGTCTGACAAACTCGCCAGCAGCTCATCGATCCTGAGCGCACACATGTCACTGTGTAACAAATATAATGCGACATGCACTTGGTATTGCGGAGCGTTGCGGGCAGCCAAGCCATCATATAATTGAATTGTAGTCGGCTGAATAGACGAGGCGTTTCTAGTCATGCAATCTTCTAACATGAAGCGTTAACTTACATAGTTTTCCTCGATCGCCTCGATAGCCTGGTGGTAGAGCGCCCGCTTTTCTGACCGCGTCATACCAAAGACGTAAAAATGGTTTCAGTAGCTTCATTTTGCTTGGCGCTCAGCATTTAAAGGGAAACTAGCTACTCTTCTCTCATATACTCACGGCGATGCGTCGAGAGTAATTAATATAAGTTGAATAACTTGTACTATCGACCTAAAATAAATTAGTATATTAAACTAACCTATACACCTCGCTCGCTCGACATCACTAGGTGTGATTGGTTCTAAACCTTTTCAACATCATGCTAAATCAGGGGCGGGGAGATAGGGTTTTCTGTCAGGGTTCCTCTGGATCAAATTTAGTTTGCGCCAACAAATTCGCCAAACAGAAAAAGTTTTAAAGCTATAATAACCAAAATTCTAATATGTCTATGGTATATTTCTATAGTCAATTCGAGTGCATTAATATGATTAAAGCACTCGGAAAAGAAGACGGAGTTTATGACAAGGAAGTAGCTCCTTCCGACTTTTCTAATTTACTCCCGCGCAGAAAATAAAATATAGAAATAGAAATAATATCCGTATAATTAAATCAGTCGCATGAAACAAGAACCTGAATATTATTTTTGATTGCGTCAAGTAAGCCTTAGAATACCTTCACCTTTTTTTCTTTTAAAAAGGCTAAGAAAATTCAGGATTAACGTCATACAATGTTTTGATTCCGGGAGACAAAACAATGAATGAAAACGTTGACGTCATCACACTGACGTCATTACTCCACGTTAAAACGTTGTACAGTTCGGATTAACGGTTCGCTTTTAAATCGATTGACTGCTTTGTTAGGTTCTGAATCTGACGTCTTCTGCATACTGTCACAGTCGGGTATTTTTTATATTTTATGTATTTGATGATTAAACTAAAATAAGTTTGTAAAATATAGTTATGTATGATATCTTGACTGGTTGCCCCAATAGGGGAGTGAATTCTAACAGTCACTATTTATGCTTTTTTACACATTACCACCGAACTGAAAAAGGTCCGTAGTAGTTACGATAGTTCTCATAAATTCGGCTTATAAGAATCGAAGTAATCTATGGCTTGGAGTGCTTTATCGAAATTGAAGAATTTCCCGTCGGTTATGTGCCTGCGTAATAATTCACTCGGGCTTCGACAAAATACCCGTCAAGTCTCTGGTTGCGTTTTTAAAGTTGTTTAGTATATAATAATACGTAATGAGGACTTATAATATGTCAATTATTTTCCCTTTCAAAGGAATTGACCAAATAAATTACCTCTTGCTTTTTATAAAATTCTGCCAATAACTAAGTCAAAGCCACATTAACTAAATGCTATTTAATCATAGATAAAAACAAGCGCGCGGTCTTTATCTCGATTATGTATGCCGATACGGTTTTGAGCTGACAACAGTTAATTCACTATAAGCAATTCTAATTCGTCAAGTCCAATTTGGATCTAGTTCGAAATGATATTTTTCATTAAAGACTTAAGCCCTTCTCTGACTTACATTTTTCTAATTAATTAGTTTTATCCGTAACCGACATGTTTTTATGACCTTAATTCAACTCTACAAACCTTAAGGGAGATGTACTTTTTGGATTATAGTACATGCCATATTATCTCCGGCAATAATCGGATTCTTTTTGGGTAAGGCTCCCGAGGACATCACTCTTTATAGTGACGAGTTTATTTTATGCACATAGTCAATCATCAAAGATTCTCTCCTCCGAGCACTTATTGACTATATCTATCAAAGCTTCTATATTACATCTATCTTTACCTGTCATTCATGAGTGCAGGAGCGGGGAATCGAACCTGCGATCCCTGGATTTCTAGTCCAGCGCGTTACCACTGATCCGCTCCTAATTTGTCAATTGACTGCGATTGAGAATATAGTTAGCTAATTGTCAATTTGTATTTGTTAGAAAGGACCACCAGTTGTTGTCACATGATTCATTGAAAGCAATAATTAGTAGAAGTTGATTATCTTCAAGTTGCACTGATTAGTATCATTTTCAGATCTTTATTTACTTTTCTTTGAATACATTTAATGTTACATTCCCAGCAAAATATATAATTTACCAGTTCTGCTTCCAAAAACCAAAGAATCACTGCACTTCCCCTTAATTTCCTCTCTCACTGAATGCAATGTAAAGGAATTTCCTTCAGTACTTCAGGGTTATGCTCAGCCAAAGAAAATGTAGCAAAGGACGAAATTTAAAAAATAGGCAAGGTAGCGTTATGGGTTTTGGGCACTGCACTTCACATCATTGTGTTTTGTCATCGTATGAAGTTTCCAGTAACTCGCTTCAGTACTTTTTGAGGTGTGCTCCATACAAGGAAAACCAATAAAGGGAGACAATTTTTCAAAAGGCAACACAGTGTTATGGTACTTAGGCATTGTACTGCCCCTAAGTATCCTCTGTAATATGCAATTTGAAGGAATTCCCTTCAGTACTTTTTGAGTTATGCTCCGGACAAGAAAATTTAACAAAGGGGGTTAATTAAAATATACAGGGTATAGTTATGGGTACTGCACGTCCTATCATTGTGCTCTATCACTGTAATCATTTTCAAATATTCCCCTGAATACTTTTTAGTTATGTCCCGGACAAGAAAAATCAAGAAAATGTAACATAGAGGATAATTAAGAAATCAGACAATGTAGAGTTATGGTTCTTGGGAACTGCACTTTCCCTCATTGTGCTCTATTATTATATGAAGTTTCAAGTGATTCCCATTTACACTTTTGGAGTTATGCTCCGGGCAAAGAAGTGGAGACGGACGGACGACTCAATTTCTATATGCCACCCGAAGTTCCTTTGGGGGCATAAAAATACTACGTTATGTTTCTAATGTGCTTATCGATTTAAAAAGCGAAGTTAGCAATGTTTTGGGTACAAATAAAGGTCATTTCTGTCAGTAAGACATATTTCTTGATAAAATGAGAGCTACTTGTAAATGTGATCCTGGGACTTTAAAGGCATCATATAGATTATTTCGTAAACGAACTTAAAACTATACCACATATCAGGAATTTCTTTCGCTTACTTTCTTTAGATCTATTGTGTAACCTTTGTTAGTTATAATGGTGTTCTACATAACCGTGTTCCACTTCAATGACTAGGTTTATAAAATCTGCCAAAGTTTGTATTTTGCCTTTAAAGCTGCTGTTTCACAATTTCCTCAAAACAGTCTATGAGGCTTTGAGTGCTTTATCAAACGTGAAGCATCCCCAGGTGATAGTGTGCCGGGCGGAATAATTCACAAGAGAGAATGAGCCGGGTGGAATAATTCACAAGGGCGGAGCCCGAGTGAATTATTTTGCAGGCACATCATTGACAGAAAATGCTTCAATTTCGATAAATCACTCAAAGAAATAGATTATTGCGATTCATATAAACCGAATTTATGACAACTGTCGCAATTTCTACGGATCTTTTTCAGTTCGACAGTAATGTGTAAATAGGGTATAAAAAGTGGCCACCATTCAAAATATCATACATAACTATATTATACAAACCCACTTTAGTTAAATCATCTTATACGTAAGATGTATAAAGTACTTGACTGTGAGAGTATGCCACAAAGCAGACAACAATTATGACGAACCAAACGTATACGTTTTCAAGGAATAATAAGTAAGTGGAAGACGTAAACGTTGCATCATGTTTTGTATCCAAAACAAAACACATCAGACGTTTAATCCTGAGTTTTCGTGGCCTTTTCATAAGGGAAAACAGGATGAAGGATATTCTAAGGCATAAATGTCGCAATCAAAAATAATTTTTAGTTTGCAAAGTTTCACAACTATTTCACGCGACTGATTTATTTATACAGATATTAATTATATTTCTATATTTTATTTTCTGCGCAGGAGTAAATTAGAAAAAATCGGAAGGAGCTACTACCATGTCCGAAACTCCGCCTACTTGTCCGAGTGCTTTAATCATATAAAAACACTCGGACTGACTATAAAAATATACCATAGGCATATTAGAATGAAGCAAAAGTAATGACTAGAATCAACAACACAAGTAAAAATCTACATAGCAATTTGAGAAAATATGTTGAAAATGTTGGTGCCGTTGGTTTTACGGCACCGCTACACTAGTGTTTATGTAGAAAGTTCAAAAGTTTGGCACCTGCTTATTTCAAAAATCCAGAAATACTTAATAGGAATTGATGCTGGAACATTTTTATTTGATGATTCGTTCTACGATATATATATATATGTGTTTCAGACATTATGTCGAACATTGGTTTTTTTTACCAAATTCTGAAAGCGAGCAGTTTAAAAGGTAAGGTTATCACTAATACGCATAACAAGGGACCCACATAAGTTACTTGTAATCAAACGTAATGACTTCGTAACACTTTGAATAGTTTACAAGGACGATGTCTCGGGTTGTATACGCAGTTTTTGCATCAGCATTGGAGCAATGTCCTTGCAAGTTTCATACAATCAATATGTTAGAAAAGAAACTGTTCATATTCACCATAAATAGTCAAAACGCGAACCTACATTTCCGTCTTATGCCAGCTCAAAAAAAATCTTAACTTCATTGGCGACTGGTGAAAAGTAAACACTACTTACTCCCTGCTTAATCAAAATGCATGGTTATCAGCACAATATATAAAACGAAACAAAGAAAACTGCAAAGCTTTATCTAACAATAAATGGAATCGCCTAAGATAATGTATGTTTACAAAAGTTGCTTGGGATTTACATCGATAGTAACCTACGTTTCCGTCTCGCTTCCACACAGTACTCTCAGTGCTTTTATATGAAAATAGTGGTGAAAGATCCAAGCTAGTTTCACAATGTGCGTGCATATAAAAATCAGGTAGTCTAAAATTGGCGTACTTTTGTCTTGCCGAAGAACTATAATGATATTGTTTATGTTTCATTTTTTCGATTTTTCAACTTGAGTTGTGAAAATTAAAAAAGATTGACATATAAACTTGCTTGTGCAGACGTTTTGATTTAAAATAACCTAAACTTAGTATTAGCTGGCATAAAACGATGACATGTTTTGTACATTTAAAATGCATATCACAATTTGTCCATGCTCCAAAAGCAATTGATTGTCGCACAAGTATGTTCTTTAAACTAACGTTCATCGTTCAACTTGTTGTCACGGACAAAAGCAAACTAACAAAACAACTCACGTGTCAAGAGGTTAACCGACAACTGAGGTCCTCTAATAAGCACATTTTTATTAATTCCCATATGTCAAGATCCACGAGTATTATACATTTTGAGTTCTTGATACTATCTGTTACTATCTTCAACGTATCTCATTTTTCATTAAATCTTGGTTATAAAAAGTAATAAGTCAATTTCCACATCTCTCTTGGGCTATAGCTAATATTGAGATAATAGAAAACTAAGATTTAGGATATCTACAACTATAAGCAAATTAGACACATTTTTAAAACCACATTTTTCTCATTTTTTTTTACATTGTCTTTCGTTTGAAATTTATAACATTTATTAAGTGCCATGTAGATTACCATGCTTTAGTATACTTTTGAAGCTGCTATTTTAAATTTAGCAGTATTACTTGCATGCATATATAACAAGAGCACTGCAAAATCACAAATTCAAAATGACCGCCTTCATGATTTTGCATTTTGGTAATTTCCAATCTTCAAAATTATACCATTTAATACTGTTTTAACAGGTGTGTTCCTCATTTGATGTTGACCCAGTCCGTGTAATTGTGCAACCAGATACTAACGAACCGAACCATTAAAGACAATTGATATTATGCTACCGGGAACCAGACATATCTGTGCATTTTACAGTAGGGGTCTTTGCCAATGATAGACTAGGTTCTGATTTTCATTATTAGCTTCTGCATCAGTACCATTACTACTGATTAGGTAAAAGTTGATTAAACTACATAAATTAAGAGTTAAGGACTACTTATTAAAAAATTAAGAAAGTTAATATTGTACTTATGCTTTTTGATAGAATTATACTGATATATGGTGGTAAGCAGATGTACATAAAGGTATGCAAATTCTCTTTCAAGTGCTGAGTTATTGAGATAAATTATTCAAATAAGTTACTTTTGCTACAGTCTGAGTTAATTGTACAATATCAGTCTTTAACGAACAAATTATTCAAGGTGATTTACTTTAAATTAAAAAAAAAAATCAAAAAGAAAAACCAGCGTGTTTTATAAAGAAATGGATGTTTCGAAAGAATCAAAATGTTTAAGAAAATGTGCATTTTTATTTTATTTCTTACTTTAACAAAAGAGTTAAATTTGATAAAACTTTACAGCTGACACGACATTCCCAAAAGTGAAATGTACTTATCTGCAAACATAATGTGTCCGAGGTATCAAAATTTGCTAGCTTTGCCTGTAAAATCGCATGTAAATTATTGAAGTAAATGTTTTTTGTGATAAAAACGTTTACGTCGTTGGATGATAAACGACATCAACAACGAAAGCCGGAAATAAGCAATAAATCAAACAATAAAATTCATTGTAATTAAACTATATTTGTTAAAATTTATTACTATAATTATTGGACTAAATGTCCAGTCTATCAGACAGTGTCTTATCTGATAAGGGGTCATAAAACAATTAAGGGAATATACCTCCTACGGTTTATAGACCACAGTTGCAATTGCGCAACAGAGCATAATGTGACATAATACAAAATAGAACACTCTTGGTGCGAATAATTACGCCTCTTCGAAATAACGTGCAATAAATTATGATTCTCGCAAAGACTACTATTTCTATCACATGGATAGCGAACATAATATTCACTTGAGTACTAGATATGTACAAATGAGAATATTTAATATATGAGATGCAATTAACTCAATACGATCAAACAAATAATAAACGAAGAAAATCCATTTCAGTCACTTTGATGCAAATTAAATTGATAATCGTGCATGTATATTTCTGATAAAAACATCCAGTAACGTCATCAAAGACACACATAAACATGTTATAAGGTAATGATTCACAGACGTCAACTTCCGTGGTCAAGTGGTTAGTGTCTGTAATCTGGCATGGGTTCGAGCCTTGCTACCGACCATGACTTTTTATGTGAGAAATTTGGAAGGCTCTTATGAAGGATTGGGATGTAATACCGGATCTTCCTGACGAAAACTGTTAAGTAAATGCCCACCTGTAAATATGACTGATGAATACGGTTAAAACGAGCGTTAATGCCCACCTGTAAATATGACTGATGAATACGGTTAAAACAAGCGTTAATACCCACCTGTTAATATGACTGATGAATACGGTTAAAACGAGCGTTAATACCCACCTGTAAATATGATTGATGAATACGGTTAAAACGAGCGTTAATACCTACCTGTAAATATGACTGATGAATACGGTTAAAACGAGCGTTAATACCAACCTGTTAATATGACTGATGAATACGGTTAAAACGAACGTTAATGCTCACCTGTAAATATGACTGATGAATACGGTTAAAACAAGCGTTAATGCCCACCTGTTAATATGATTGATGAATACGGTTAAAACGAGCGTTAATACCCACCTGTAAATATGATTGATGAATACGGTTAAAACGAGCGTTAATACCTTTACAACAGTAAATATGGACAGATGAAAAAGACTTACCAGCACTCACCAGCGCCTTAATACCAATTTCTCTATATTATATGTCTAATTAATACGTTTGTACTGAATCGTAGCATTTTTTTATAAAGGCACATACCCTGTAAATATGCCAACTAAAACACAAACATGAATAAAAACTTTGGAAGTATAATAACGTTAGCGTTAAAGCTTAAGCCATGCATCACATTATCGATAAGATAGGCGGTCAAAAAAAAACTTCTCAGGCACCTCAACCAGCTTCATTTTACTAGAGTTGTTGTTGTCATTTGGATATATTTATAAAAGCCTCTATCTTTAATTGTGGTAAATGCGTATTTTTGCACTGAGTTCTGCATTTGAAATCGTATTTATTTATCATTTAACGTTCATTTAAGACATAATAATGTTGAGAAGAAACTACTAAAGATAAGCCCTTCAATGACTTGTATTAAGCTGTAAAAGAATATTTGATTTTAATTATACTTTTTCGATCGTCTGTTCGATCACAATGTTACTATAAAACATGATGTCTAAAACTTAGATTTTTTTTGCATTCTAAACGACAGAGCCTTGTACAGCAGGAACAACATCTGGTTTGAAAGAAGGATCACAGCTATCCACTTGTTTGTTGCTAAAAAGCATGTTTGCACGTAAGCATGTTGCAAATAATGAGCATGAAGCAAAATCAGATTAATTCACTAAAAATCTTTTATTAATTAGTGTTATTGCTCCTTTAGTATATGTCACAGCACTATCGTCTGATTAAAGAAATAAATGTGTTAATGTCATTACGTGTCATTTATTACATAAAATCATATGAAAATTGGAGCAGTATCAATAGAAATAAGAACAAATAAAGACAGCATGATCCGTATCTTTATGTCACGTACTTACTAACATTATCCTCGTCTAATGCAATGCTTCTCTATGTGACTTGAAGAAATTAGGCTATTGATATTGATAAAACATTGTATGGGATGTGCAAAATACATGGACCATAACTCTGTCTTAAAAGAGTAAATTTACCCCCCCCCCCTCTTTCTCGTTTAATGCTTGTCCGCAGCATAGCATTTTACTGAAATGAAATGTGTCAGAGCTAGTAACAATGATAGAGACCTTTTAGATTAAGTGCATAAGCAAGGAAAGATAATTCTTCATAATTAATTAATTCACCATAACAAAAAGAAAGAAATTTAAATGTTTCAAGGGCTAAATTAAAGCCAAGGCATAACACATATATAAGAAACACATCTTTTCCATAAAATACGGAATCATGCAGATACTAATATAGTGACCAGGCCAATGTACGGATGTCACACGAGTTAATGAAATTCTTACAATCATGCAACAATAATGCAACAATCTAATATTTTTACGACCATTAAAATAAATGCTCCGTTTGTTTCCCTTATTATATCCTGACTCCCCATAGATGTTAAGGTATCATAAAACTAATCAGTTGAGCCAGACAGTTTTGTAAGCAATCGAACTCAGCTTAATGTTTTGAATTTATTTTTATGTCATTTACAAATGGTTTTACTTTTGATATAATCAAAGACAAAGGTTATTGTGCACCTGTATACAAATATTGACACAGGATTTGCTGTTTGTTCAAGGGGACATTTCACTTTGCAGACGTTTGTTGTGGGTGTCATCAAGATAAGAAGCGGACAATGTAAATTTAGAGAACAAGAAAAATATTGATGCACAACACGAAAGTCGCCGTAAATATTGTCGTATTTATGTGGTAGAGATGAGTAACTTTCATCATAACTGGGTGACGAGAATGTTCGGGAAATCACAAAACAAGAGAACAAACATGACCATTTATCGCCTACCTGAGTACATTCTGACCAATTTACATGATAATTGGCTATATTGGGTAGTGAAATATGGCATTCAGTGTTTGATTTCTACGAATGACCAAGTTTTGTCCCCAAGAGACTCAGATTTGGACTTGGCAGATACATCATTGGGTGATGGTTGGTTTATAAATGTGGCCTAAGGGTTAACCAGGTTTTCCTTGATTTGACCGTGTGACCTAGTTTATTACCCCATGTGACCCAGAATCTAAGTCGACTTAAAAATTATTGAGATAAACATTATGATCAATTTTCATGAAGAGTGCCAAATGTGACCCCTAGAGTGCTAATAAGGCAAGAGTGGACAGACAGACGACGGGCGATCACAATAGCTAACCTTTGAGCACTTCTTTCTTAGGCAAGCTAGCAATAGGTTATCCCGCAGAGTTTTGTTTACATATTTGAGCAATTTCATTGATTCATTTGGTCACGTGTCCATATGGCCGCCAGTGAAATTTCTACTCGGCTTGGGATTTTCCTGAAACGGCGTGTTTCTTTCTTAAATTACAATGTTTGCTATATCACTTTCGTCTCCCAAGACAAAGTAGTAACCTTTAGATATTTTTTCAGCCAAAATTTGTTAGGAAATTGTTTTGCCTGTTTTATTTTTATCTTACAATTAAACATTGTTAATAAACCTCCTCTCTACTACAAATATTTTATAAATCAATATAACATATAAGGTCGCCACTTTTCTACGACGACCAATAAACCTGACTGAAACCATGTCTATCTTTTTTTCGATAAGGTGTAATCAGTTTTTTTATACGTGGATTTAAAACTATAATGCCTTTTACGAAATGTAAAAACCGTCATATGTCAAGATGTATCATGTATCAAGAACCCATCGTGTGTTTGTCTAGAAGCCTAGCGGTCCCGTGTTTGTTATGCAATCAGGTCAGTTGATGTTTCTCCTTGGGCAAGACACCATTAACATCATGAGCCCCAGTTAATGTATCTGTAAATGGCTGCCAGAAATGTAAATTGATGACTCTCTTTTTAATTCATGTAAGCAATTGCTTACATTATGAGTTATCTTATCGAGAGGAATTAATACCAGCAGAAGAAAGTTACACTTTAAGCTAAACTCGCAAGCGAACAAATTATAAGAAGCATAAAATAAACATCAAAGGAATGAAATTTGTTGAATAATTAACAGCAAACATTAAGCACGTTAAAATTTACGCTCAAATCAAACATAAAGTACGATACATAATCTTACGAACACGTTTGATGTCAAGATTTGTAAATGATAGCAATAACTATCTTTTAAAAAGATGGTCTGTGCATTTCTGAGTACATGAAATCGATTGGTAGCTAGATTTTATAGTAATAAATCCAATCAGGTTCAAATTTTATGCAGTCAGAAGGCAACGAATGTCACAGGGTAAGAAAAAGTAAGCAACCAGTGCCCATCGCTTTCAGCGTTGTAAAAACGAATGCTCAGCCGCTTCAACATTATCTCTCTAATTGTTATTAAGTCCGTACCGTGACATGTGCAACGGGAAAACAAAATTAATCCTTCTTTTTCTAATCAAATTTGTTACTTGAAATATTGTCTATTATTCACTAGCCGAGAAGGTAATAACCCTAACGCTTATAGTTAACATTAGTTTGAGGTAACAACATATTATGTTGATAAATGAACTATTTACGTACTAAATTCTAAAAAAAAAAAAAAAACACAAGACTGAAAACTAAATGCGTCAACTTTGCAGTTATTTTTGTTTTGAAAATTGTCATCCTACTGGGTTCGCTCCACACATTTTCATTTTTTTGGCAAAACATATTTGATATCGAAAATAATACGAAAATTGACGAAAATACATATCCCCGCTATGTGGCGCTTTTAACTCTGTTTCCATGGAAATATCACTTCATCGTATGTTTTCCACAAAAGTCATTTAGTCACGGGGTTGTCATGCAAAATATCTTAAGTCTGCGTTTCCTTTTGAAAAAATAACCCGATTTCTGGGGGAAACCTGCGAGCTACCTTATACTAAATAATTACCTGAATGTCCACTACGTTTGGTTTTGCTCCATACCATTGTAAACAAATCTAATCCTAGATCTTCTTGTAAACAACTATCCAAATATCAGTTTTTGTAACATTTTTTCTGCTTCAGCAATACTTTTCTCGTACAAGAGCTGACTATCAGAGCTTGTAAATGCACCTGTAAAATCTAAATGTGGGTGAAATAGTGTCCTCTCGTAGAAATATTTATCGAATTATTTATGGCGGAGCAGGACCTTTGAGTGATAATCGTCCCGGTAATGGAATAAATGTCAGAGGGTTTAAGTCCTTAACACTAAAATCAAGCTGACTTGCCCCAATCATGGCTTAAAAGTGATTTATCAATAAAGGCCATGCCAATTCAACTTAAATATAACATGTAGTAAGATATGTGATCTTGGCTATACATTTATATATATTTTATGTCTGTTTGTTTTAACTGTTGTTAGTAGATTTGACTTGGCACTTCATCGAGCAGAAACATATACTATTGAAAACGGAATTCAAATATAAACAATGTGGCCTCTATATCATTCTTATTCAAAAACTCTCTTTACGTCGCTCTTTATTTTCATCATTTATATCTTACGTTCTATGAAGTTGTGAGTTTCTTCTTTGGTTACATAGTGATTCACGCACGATTTCTGACTATTTTATCGTCTTAATCAATTATTCTGTCAGCTATAGACTCTAGTGTACGTTGAAGTTATATTCAGCGCCAGCCATGTTTTTTTCTGTTAAAATACGTCATGTT
Organism: Saxidomus purpurata; assembly: GCA_022818135.1. Classification (NCBI taxonomy): domain Eukaryota; kingdom Metazoa; phylum Mollusca; class Bivalvia; order Venerida; family Veneridae; genus Saxidomus; species Saxidomus purpurata. The sequence goes on from JAFMSR010000017.1 coordinate 32,301,537, forward strand.
TGCACGTATTATTTGAAAATACATATGTTACTATGTATAGTAAAACTTTTGTATAGAGAAAACATGTTTTATTCATCCTCCCGAAGTATTATCAGCCTTTAGATCTGCCCCAGGAAAACGTGCACTTTGTATATGTTTCTCCTTTATGTAGTGCCAAGTCAGACCGACTTACAACAGTAGAAAACAAACAGACATATTATATACATAACTGTATAGCCAAGAACACACATTTTACAAGATGTTATACATATATCTAAGTTGAATGAGCATGGCCTTTACTGATAACCCACTTTTAAGCCATGATTCGGGTAAGTCAATTTGATTCTTAGGAGAAAAAAATTCTCCGCCATAAATCATTTTATAAATAACCATCTGAATACTTTAAATCATATTAAGTACGTTTTTAAAGCTATTAGCAAATATACAACATTTTGATGGTCAAACAGTATAATTGAACATTATTAAACACTTTCGTCAAGGCTGTTTAAGTTGACGTTCGATTCTTCATTCATGCTAGCAAAGATGAAGATTTGAAAGAAAATAAATTGTTAAAAATGTCCAAGTATTCAAGCTGAGAATTTAACTTTTAAGCCAGATATTCTTTAACATTATGATAATTTTTGATTCCAGATTAGTCTGCACATTATCCGAGTTGCTCAGCAGCTGCATGGTGGGGGGCCGTTTTGGGGAGGCTGCGTTTTTGGTACGTGGCATTCCCTGTTTGATATTAATTTTGTTTTTTTGTTTTACGTTCCTAGTGTTTCGATTTTATTTAGAATACTTTAAGTTATCAGAATGTCTGTCTTTCCATATAACCAACTTCAGTGTAATTGTGAAATGTTTTTAAAAAGTAATCTACACCGCATTGAATAACTGATTGTTTTAATACAAGGATACAGTCTTTTTCTCATTTACAGTACAAAGACACAATTAACCGGTCAAAAACGATTGTTGTACGTCTCGTCAGTAGGTACATTTTTGTAAACACGAATTAAAATGAATTATGTTGTTGCCACAACTATTTTCATCGGCATTAAACAATTCATCGAAATTGCACATAGTATTACAATGGAAGGCTATTAACACACACGCAACGTCTGAATTACATTTATCACTAAGATTTCCAAAGGGCAACTTTTCTTCATGTATGTTAGATTCCAGTCCCTCCGAAATTCAAGCATCATATCAAAGGATAGGAACCTTTATTTGTCAGATAAGAGGTGACCTACTTTTCGAAAGAAAAAATACGAGTAGAACAATTATAGCTGAAATCAAGTATATAACTAGTTATATAGGGTTGTAAAGACAGAACGAATAACCGGTTACGAAATCGGTACCCGGTTATTTAAAAAAATATATATGTATATGCCAAAAATAGAAAAAGAAAACCCAATAAATGTATTGTGAAAAACTACAAAATCATGTTTGTTTATGTCTGTTATCGACTTTCAACACATGGCAAAACGGTTGGTAAGACAGAAAGGTGTGAAGTGTCAACTTGTTAATTGGACACTGATCCGTGACAATTGAGTTTAATTTTGACATCAGCATACTTTAAGTCTCTTTGAATTAGCCATTAATCTTTGACTCGAAAGGAAGGCTTGTCGCCAATTAAACCATTTAACTGAAATGTCTCATAATTACCCTTATGTGTGCAACAAACATCGAGTAAAAATATTAAAGAGCGAGGATTCATTGATGTCTAATGACCGTAGCAACGAAACATTTAAGAAAAAATTCCCGTGGCTCCATAACATTCGATCGATATTAATTAAATGCGGACATATCAATTTTTGGCACGATCACTTCAACGTTAATTATTAATATAAACTGGTTAAAAACTTCAATCAGCCAAAATTATATGACTTATTTTTATCTGATAGTTATTCTCTGATTGAAAATGTTAGTAATAGTACATGTTACAGAATATTTAAATCAAAGCGCTGAAGACACTGAAGTTGTGTGGTTCTCATGTCAAAGAGAGTTTGATGAGCTGTCAGCTTTTTAAAATAAAAAAATAAAAGCAATGTGCCATGTTGCAGACTTAGCTGAAAATTGTTTTGCAAAGCAAATGTCACGGGTAACATAATTATAAACAGAATTCAGAAAAAAATTTGTTTCAAAAGCAGAAGCGTACGCCCATACGTGCTCTATTGGATTCAAGTCTGGGCTCATGGCAAACCATGGATCAATAAAGTCGATGTGATTTTCTTGTTAGCCTCGCCGAATGGATAGGTGCATTATCTTGTTGTAGCACGAGTCCACGATTCTGCCGCATGTAAGGTACGACCACAGGACGTAAAACTTCATTGACGAAACGCTGAGCTGTTAGGCCACGTCGTCTAGCCCCGTGGTTAACATTATCCAAGAAAACCAAACGCGTTTTCCCATGATACGTAACTCCAGCCCATACCATTGTACTTGGGCCACCAAAACGATCTCGTTCCATGACACCGGCATCGGCGAACCTGTCATTACGACGTCGGTAAACGTGCTGACGTCGGTCATTGAAATCGGTCTGAAATTTGCACTCGTCGGTAAAGAGGATGTGACGCCATAGTTGTAATGGCCATCTTTGATGACGTCTGGCAAATTCATTACGATTTCGGCGGTGCCTAGGTGTCAAACGGGCGCCGCAAAAAGGACGTCTTACACGTACTCCAACTTCATGTAGACGACGTCGAATCGTACGCGCGCTCACATGACGACGGGTCCTGCCTGGCGTGATCCTAGCAGCATGAACAGGAACTTCAAAACGTCTTCGTTGATGAGTTAAAACATGTGTTGTTTTACGTGGACGTCCTGTACGTTGACGGTCGTTTACTCTCCCGGTAACGCCATATCGTTGTCTAAGACGACGAATGGTATGTTGGTGAACTCCGAAGTTTCTTGAAACTTGCGCTACAGTGATCCCACTTTGCAACTGGCCTATACCGCGCATACGTTCCGTATTTGAGAGTTTCATTCTGACGTTAACGTCAAGTTAAAATAAAAAATTGCACTGGCGAACGACGTGTCAGCTTTGATCAAAGCAAGATAAGCATAAAAATTAAAAATTACATTGCGAATCTACATGTTGCACATTGCACGTGAACTTCGTGCTCACCATGGCCACTCAACCGAGACAGTGTCGCTTATCTGAATTTTTTATACCTTTGATCGTTTACATCGGCCGTTTGTTTACTGTCCTGGTAGTCTAACTATTTCGACTCCGAAGGTAAACTGATTTTAAAGGCTGATATTTTATAGTTGTTCGCCTTTTCACGCTTTGACAGTAAAACAACAGGTCAAATCGTTCAGCCGGATTCATCAGGCTACAGTCCCAGCTGACCCTGAGAGTATTTCCCGTCTGACTCTGGGATACCTCCATGACATACGCAGGTTGCAGAGAGACGCAGATACAAGGGGATCCAAGAGGTACCGGGCGAATTTAGTAGCTCCGGAAACCTGACTGTTCTTCCTTTTTTTAAAATCCCACGCAAGGCCATACTGTTTCAGTACCGAACGTTAGCCATTAACGTAGAAGGAGAAACATATTGGGGTCGAAACGTTTGGCTTCGGATCAAAACAAAATCATCTCTGACTAAGAATTTGTTCAAGATGTCATTTAAGTTCATGTAAAGTGTTTGAAGTAGTCCTTAACATTTGGCCTATAAGTTTGTTTGCGTTACTAGCAAAATAGCCATACATTGCATGCACCAAAATGTTCGGGTAAATAAGTAAAAGCTTTCTGTAGTGACTGTTTTGATTTGTAAACGAAAATACAAAAATGCATAGGATAAATAAAATATTTTGATTACTTTTTTTCTGTGTTTGCACTTGATGGGTCCTGATTGTTGAACTGGAAGTAGTCCGGCATGTGGGCGTGGTTTACAAGTGTTAGCATGTCACTGACGTGATAACATTTTAAAATATCGGACAGGTGTTATCGGTCAGATTTAATGCTAGTTGCATGATAAAGTGTATAAACTGTTCCTTTACTTTGATACTACATGTTAATTTATGATAATGTGATAGTGACGCCGCTGAAGGATTCATGTTATTGTGCAAATTCATATGACCCCGTGCAATTTAAGTGGTGCAGAGACATACTGATTTGTGCCGTAGCGGACAACTCCTCTTATAGCAGTGGTAGTATTTAAAAAAATAAAAGAATTGTATCACTTAGCGTGCATATTTTCAGGTTGTTGCACTTAACATTTTGCTGAGTCTGAAGACCTTTAGTGTATTTAGATGACATGCTGATACTCTGTCAAGCCTTCATAACACTTTTCATGCAACATTTCCTTAATAATTATGTTTATAAAACTTGCCCAGAAGCATCAGCATGATATCTAGCTGTGCATTTTGCCAGGGCGTTACGTTTGATTGAGTTATGGGACTTTGAAGACGTTTGGCGTATTTCGGCGACATGCTGATATTCAATCAAGCCTTGATAACGCTCTACATGTCACCAGATCAAAGGTCAATTTCATAGGGACCTAAAAACCAAAAACCTGTCAGCACTTCTTCCCCAAAGCCCCTTGCTGGATTTTCATAACACTTAGCACGAACGATCTGTATGAAGTCCCGTTGTGGGGCCCCAGCTCAAAGGTCAACGCCATATCATAAAACTTTGCAGGAAGCATTAGTATGAAGTTTAGTTGTGCATATTGTGATTTGGGCTTACTAGGTCAAAGGTCAAGGTTACAGGGATCTTAAAATCGAAAATCTTGTTAACGCTTAACATAATCCACTTGCTGGATTTCCATATAACGTTACAGGAAGCATCAGTATGATTTCCAGTTGTGCTTAGTATATTTTTTGAGCTTACTAGGCCACGGGGCATGGTTCGAGAACCTTGTTCATGCTTCTTCTCTAAATCTATAACTTTCAAGGATTGGTGTTCAAAAAAGCTGTGACTAGGTTATGACGCACCACATAGCATCTGTTTAAAGCTCAATTTATTTTTGGATAATTTTTATATGAAATGTAAAACGTGTCATTATCTTGCTATAAATCCTTAACTCAAATATGTTTACATTTTTTTCATAGACATAAAGCAGACATGTCTTGCTCAAAGAGAGGTATATTGACATCTTATGAGAACGCTTCAATTCGACCTCTCATTAGCAAAAAAAAAATGTCCTTGCGCAGACTAGTAGACAGGGTGACCTCTGTAGGTAGGCCAATGGAAATTCTACTTTCATGTTACAGTTTAGTCTGTTTGCTGACGTATGCAATAAGCGCATTAACCTGAAAGTAATATAACGTAATGTACAGTGTTTACAAAAACACATGCGTGTATGTCGATTTGTAACAAAATATGCCGACAGCTATGATTCACTCTGAATTATGCAATGAATACGAACAAAATACAAAATCTTATGCATTTTGGCTCATACATATATATAGTTGTCGCGTATGTACCTAGCTATGCAGGGCCATACTAATCAAAGAAAATAACTGTGTTTAACACAAACTTAATTCATCAGTCACAAATGACCCGAATACCTTGTTGGAAGGAGGGCGGTTTTACCGTACCAGTTTGTGTAATAGCATTGCAAATGAACTAGACATTTTGCTAATGTAAAGTATCGTTTCGTTAGATATTGCCAAACAAGCGAGGATAAAAGAACATTATATGGCCTGTCACGAGAATATTGAGATCTGACATTCAAGGTACAGTGTACCCATTGTACGCATCATGTTTATACAAACCAAGTGTCTATTCATGACAGTTTACTTTTTTATGCAAAACGTGTGCCCTAGTTAACCTGTTCTTTTTTACGTAAACATTTTATCTTAATTTAAAGTTATCGGTTTTATCTTGAAATGTGACACTGATGAAAAAAAACAAACAAACGGTTGAAAGAAATTTCATATTTATATTTATATTTATTTCATATTTCAATCTGAACTGATTTAAAACTAATTTCGAAGTGTTACCTTGCATGTAAAAACTGTAGCCATATATAAATCAAATCTAACAGTCAGTAAAAAATTGGGTGTTCATATTATACACTAACTCAGGTACAATGATACTAATGTAATAATTACAGGACATTTGTATTTACAGATACTTCCTCTTTTAATTATAGGTGAAGACGTTGATATTGTAGTACACAGAACTGTCTCTTTATCTACGCTGTGGCTTAAAATAAACGTGAAAGACTTAAATGCTGCACACGCACAAATCCATTTCTGTCTGTATTGTACCTCAAATTATTAGTGTACATGTATACCTACATGTTGTTACACACAGATCTCCCTCTCTGTCCTTACCATACCTGAAATTGCAGACGTACGCGTAGTTTACCAAACCGTAGAAAACACAACAAACTACTAGTATTGCTATGTCGCGTTCTCACATGGCGGGGGTAAATGCGAACTCGTTAATACTTAAAGGCAAAAACGCAACAGTCTTTTCGTCTAGTTGACAGATAAACAGATACAGGGACCCCATTCTGTAATCAAAGCGCTGTGAGCGCTGAAGGCCTTGGGGCTATAGGTTAACTCCCCGAAAAACAACTTTTGACCTACGTGTTTTGCGCTGAACCTTACCTAAAGCGCGGGTCGAAATGTGCAGAGGACGAAATTGAATATATGACACAGACTGAATGATTCACAAATATATGGGTGGCGGGGAAGTTTGTTTTATTATAAAACGTACGTTAAATGAAAAATAATCACATAGTCAACATTATAAATTGTTTAAGCCAATAAAAATAATTCGATCTGCGCTTTGTACAACTTCAAGCGATATTATGTGATGATGTGGATCGAAATTTATTGTGTACCTAGAACAAAACCTTGAAACAGAAATAAACAAAGCAATACCAGCAATGAAATATAAATACAGTACTGTACAATGTGTATAACAGAGAAAACCAAAAATGATTCTGGGTTACCTTGTAGTTGTAATCGGTGAAACCGTTCACTGGGCCTTGACATGCAGCGTCCTCGATAAATGGCGGGTGATTTTGATCGCGGGAATGTACGTAAATTATATCTTGTTTTTAGAGAAATTTATTTTTAGGTAAATGTATATGTAGTCGTTCGTAAATAACAAGGTTGTCAATGAAATAACATCGGAAATTTGAAAATCAAACTACAAACTCTTATATCGAGCTCCGTAAATTTCCGTAAATTTCCGTAAATATCCGTACTTTTCCGTGATATGCATATGATTATCTTCCGTAATCAGCTAACAGCGCATTAATTTCTAGAACAGAAAAAAAATGTGTAATGCAGCCCGTAAGCTACATACCTTCCTGCAATCGTTTGAAGTTGTATGTTCTCTTTTTATTTGTAACAGAAGATTGATCTGGTCTGTCTTCCACTACTTTCGCATAGCGCATGTTTACAATTGTTATTCGCACATAGCACAGTTAAATTTCTTGAAGTGTTTGAAATGTGGTATGCTAACTTAGGCCTAGGGGACTTTCAGTCCCCAGGCCAAAAAACTGAGCAAGGTACTGTAGCATAGATACGCGGTCGGGTACTGTATAGCGCAGATACTAGACAAGTGTAATAAATACTTCTGCCAATAGTGCAGATAAAAACACGAACTTTTCACACAACAAACTTCGGTTTCAATTATACGTTGCTGAGGTCACACACTATGTTTTCTAGTTCAATTCGAGTAAAACAATTACACCAGTTAAACGTCCCCGAAATACGAGCGTCCGTTCAATTTTCCGGACAATTGTTTATGTAAAAAGTCTGTTATTTCATTAGTGATATGCCCAAAAAAAGCAACTTGTTACTATTTTTAGCATTACTCCAGAACCGAGGTCCGTCATGGTTGTTCCTGTTCCATTGGGTTGGATTCACCTAGCAGGGATTACTTTTATTTACACTGTCCTGGCTTTGGAACATGGTGGGGGTAGGTGAGGTTGGGTGCGACCATAAACCGGTTTAAGCTCCCCAGTGGTGTTTTTGCCACTGACCGTTAAGGGGTGCCGGTCTATGTTCTTCCTGGGTTGTTTTATGCTAGTGTCTTGGGGGGGGGGGGGGGGGGGGGGGGGGGGGGGGGGGGGGGGGGGGGGGGGGGGGGGGGGGGGGGGGGGGGGGGGGGGGGGGGGGGGGGGGGGGGGGGGGGGGGGGGGGGGGGGGGGGTTTGGGGGGGGGGTTTTTGTTTGTTTGTTTTTTTTTTTTGGTGTTTTTGGGGGGGGGGGGGGGGGGGGGGGGGGGGGGGGGGGGGGGGGGGGGGGGGGGGGGGGGGGGGGGGGGGGGGGGGGGGGGGGGGGGGGGGGGGGGGGGTGGGTGTGGGGTTTTTGGTTTTTTGTGTTTTTTTTTTGTCATTGATGTAGGTCCTAAATGTTATTAAATGGTTTCAGTGTGAATCTAAGGAAGACTATCAACGTTTGAAGATTTTCGTATTTGTTTTTACGGTTTGCAAGACTTTTTCCATTTCAAACTGTTAGAATTTCAATGAATCTAGTTTTGAAACGGAATGTTAATATCGCTATACATTTGCGCATGTGCACTGATATATTAAGCCCCATCGTGACAATGGCCGTCTGCAATCAAAACATCAGGCAAGCGCGGTACATATTATTAATGTTGTTCACCTAAGTGAAAAGTAGATTACATTGCCATGGAAAAGGAAAGCGTCTGTATCATCCAGATATCTTCATTTTACGTTGGATCAAAGGATAATTGTTTAATTACGTGCAAATGGAAATTGTCCGGATGATTGAGCGTCCGGGTTTCATGTAGGATACCAGTATTATACGGAGTTACTATACTCATAAAATGATGTATTTTGACTAACTTGAACTTGATAAATGCGGCTTTCCAACGAGCGAGTTATCAGTGAAAAAATCGATTTTTTTTCAATAATTTTTAGATCATTGATTTGTTACCCATATATATGCATGGGAACTTCAGATGTATAAATTTAGTTAAAAGCAGTACGTCTTTTGAAACATACCTACACAATAGGCGGATTAAATAGCATAATATTATGCATGAAATTAACGTCAAAATCAGTGGTACACATATTCAAACGTACACTCACGCTGCTTGTTGTTAGATTTTGGTGAGAAAAAAAAAATTCTTCGAGCAATCTAAAATGACTATATTTTAGAAAGAATCGTCAAATAATAAGGTTCCAGTATATATGTCTGTAAAGAATTTCTGCGCTTTTTGAAATTATAAGCTAACGTTAACTTGAATAACACATGATTTTTCAAATCGTACTTGCCATAAGTTTGAAATAAAGTTAATATTTCTGCAAATGAGGAGGGTGATTAATTCAATTTTATTAAGTAGTTCTTAGTCAACTGAATTTTAATCGTATATCCAATGTCTGAATGCTCTTAATACCTCGATGCCTTTGGTTTGTCGTATTGAATAACTATTCTATGAGTGAGGATGACAAAATAATGCAAGCTCAATACAAACTCATTTAAAAAACATGGCTGGGCTTTGAAATTAAAGCATTCCCGGAGGTGATGTGCCTGGCGGAATAATTCACGAGGGCGAAGCCCGAGTGAGTATTACGCAGGCACATTACCGACGATATAGATTATTTCGATTCTTAGAAGCCGATTTTTTGAAAACTATCGTAACTACTACGGACCTTTTTTCGGTTCGGCGGTAATGTGTAAAACAGCATAAATAGTAGCTTGGAATCACTCCCCTATTCGGGAACCATTCAAAATATCAAACATAACTATATTATACAAACTTATTTTAGTTTAATCATCAATACAAAAATATAAAAAGAAATACCTGACTGACATTATGCAGAAGACGTCAGATTCAGAACCTAACAAAGCAGCCAATCGATATAAATGCGTTCGTTAATTTGAACTGTACAACTTTAACGTGGAGTAATGACGTCAGTGTGATGACGTCAACGTTTTCATTCATTGTTTTGTCTCCCGGAATCAAAACATTGTAGACGTCAACCAGGATTTTCTTAGCCTTTTAAAGGAAAACAAGGTGAAGGTATTCTAAGGCTTACTTGACGCAACAAAAATAATATTTAGGTTTTTAAACACAACTATTTCATGCGCCTTTATTTATACAGATATTATTTCTATTTCTAAATTTATTTCCTGCGAGGGAGTAAATTAGAAAAGTCGGAAGGAGCTACTTCCTTGTCCGAAACTCCGCCTTCTTTTCCGAGTGCTTTAATCATATTAATGCACTCGAATTGACTGTAGAAATATACCGTAGGCATACTAGAATATTTAATAATATACTGGCTTGTTTTAGTTAAGTATTTAAAAGACCTTTTAATTAGTGATGAATTAAATGTAGTAGAAACTGACACCAAATTATATCACGCTATGTCCTTCATTAAAAGAGGGTTTGAATCCAAATCAAAAGTGAATTTTACAAATGAAACATTTCTCACCTTTGATGATAAATATGAACATGAACATTTCATTTTTGGTACAGCCTATGGGATGTTAGAGTTTGCCTATATTATATATTTGAAATATAAATTTTACTATCATATGGCAATTATCGTTTTAAGCAATAAATTATATCAAAAGGACCTTTTGGCATAATCACAAAATCATACGCATATGGGATGTGTTTTACATTAGTGAGGTATTAATATTTTTAGTACAAAAACGGAGGGCAAAGGTGAGAAACACTTTATCTATCTTTTATTAAAGTATTGTAAAAGTACATAAAACATAACTTGAGAGATCTAACAGTAAGCCAGATTCCAGATATAGTTATCATGCTATAATTAATAACAAACTCTTTTAAATTTCAGTTTCTTCCGCTATGACAATAAAATCTAATTTATTTGTTTAGATTACCCGTGTCCTATTTAATATTGCTCAGAGTATGTTTTTTTTTCCGTAAACTAGTCAAGGCTGACACTATATCCAATACAAATACACTGACAATAACTTTTGCGCGTTATAAAATAGTATTCAAATGTTCACCTATTTTACGTTGCAGGTTAAGTAAGGTACTACACGAAGTGTTTATATTTTCAAAGCTAGGTTCACTCACCGACTGCATGACTGTTGGATTATCCGATTGACGGTTGTCAAGACATTTTAAAGAAACTATTGGAAGTGGTAAGTACAAAATAAAAATTTCGCTATATGCTTTCTCCTTTTATTTTCCTTACATGTAATAAACTATGACTTAATTGATCGGACGGGGTTACGGGACTTCTCGAAATGCTACATGAGCATCCAAAAGCGAAGAAGAAATAAAGTTAGTAAAAAAGTTACATTGTCCCTATTGAAGTAGTAACAAGCGCTTTAAAGAATGCGGTTCTTCATTAAAAGGGTTTTTACAACTATTTTATGATGTTGCTTTATGTTTTGCTGTCAAAGTGTCTAGGTGCACTTAATTTTTCAATAGCAGTCGTAATGAAAAATGTTATTGATAACCCCATCATCAACATCAATTTAAACTTACTATGTGGTAATCTTATGTGAGTAATATATTTGGGATTATCATACCTTTAATTATGCGCTTCCTTGCACGGGTTACGACTTTGACATGGTAAATTATTCGCCATCACTGCAATACATATAATTATCGCCTAGTAAATATCCTAGCATTGTGATAGCTGATACGAATCTTCAGTTACATGTTACATTTGTTTGTATACCAAATGGGATTAAAGAATACAAATTGTGTTTAGATATTTCAAACGATTCTTTAAACCAAACATTTGTGATATCTTGGATATGTACAATCATTTTATGATGCCTATCAAGATTTTCTGTCCTCGTATATATAATTCCTGACATGTTATTGTTAATAATATGAGTATGTATAATAATTGTTCTGATATAGGAGATTGATAGTATTTTGACTGAAAAAGCAACTGCAAAATTCACATTAGATACTGCATTAAGTTTTACTTTTTTATGAAGTTAACATTTAAGTAAACTTAAATCCATAAGTTAACATTACGTGAATTTTCAGGAACAAGAGATGAGGAGGAACAGATATGCTCAGCTCGGTTTTCTTTTGACCGGACTGCTTAGTTTTTGTTGTGGTCAAAGTGATACATCACCGCCACAAGGTAAACTTTCGGGAAGAATTTCCCTGTTTTCTTTTCAAACAATATGTTTCATTTTAAGGTTCAGTTTTCATAAGTTATGTTAATAAGCAGCATGTCATATAAACGGTACGTTATGGATAAATCCGTTACGGGTTCGATCTTCGTCGGGCAACTTGACACGTACTTTTGACAAGATAGCTGATGCGATATTGCTTTAGTCCGAGTACCAGCTCTCTTACTCATAACATATATAACAAATGATGTGTCCATAGCTCTAAGTTTCGTTAAGTTGTTTCGTAATGAGGTTGACAAACTGCTAGTGTAGCACTAAGATCGTGTTTCCTGCATAAACATGTCCCATACTAAGTTTCATGGTCACAAAAAAATCATAGAATCATTTTATCCATGGTTATAAGTCATTTTGCAAATGTCTGGTCATATACAACTCTATATTCTTTCACATTTCGGAAATGAATACTATAATAAATGTTCTATGTCATTATGTGTCGAAAAGTAGATTCATGTCAATGTCTCTGTGTAATATAAATATGGATGATTTTTATATAATAATGTATGAATATTGTGTGAAGCGATATATGTAAGAAATGCTATTTAAGAATGATTTATCTAGTCCAAACAATTGGCTTAAAATCTTAATGTATGTTAACTACATGTATTACCTATATTTCAGTTTTAAAACACATAGTTATAAAATGTCATACTTTATGAATCAGACCTTTTGGCAGTTATATAATTCCGTTTTAATCTAAAATATGGTGTAGGTTCTATCTAAGTAGGGTGAAGTACGTTCACTGAAGCACATCTGCATTTCGTTTTAATAGCCAAAAACGGATATTTCGCAAAGATTTGCAATACACTGAGAAAATTGACAAAATTTGTCATATTACCAGATAGCATTACCAGTTTTTCATCAAAATATTCTGAAATTAAATAGCTGTATGCAACCTTTACTAAATAAATATTTTATTATTGTTTTTTTTTATTATATAACATGTTTTGTTAGAAGTAAGGCTAAAAGTAGACATGTTTTAGCATGTACAAAAGTGTTTACCATGCTTGCCCTATCCAAGATCATAATGGTCCAGAAAACGGATTAACACAGGGAAATAAACAAAATTAATAAAAGAAAATAATTTTGGTAAAGGTGTTTGGCATTAATACCTAATACACACCTGACATGGTCAAGTGGTCCTCATACAACAAGGATTTGATTGACGCATCTTGTGCGTGTGGAGCCACCTTGGTGCAGTATCGGCGCGTTATCCTCAGTAGCGGCGCGTTCGCCTCACGATCGCAGGGTCCTCTCTTCGATCCCATATAGTGCCTTAGTAGTGGTAGTGTCCGTATGCAAGACACTGATACTTCCACATAGCCTACCTCTCTTCAAAGTTGTTTCCATTTGGAATGAGTCTCGAGAGCGAGTTGTAAGAACATGTTTCGCAATCGAGAGTAATTTAATTATCTGATTGACGTGTACGGGTGTTTAGCGAAAGCAATTCACCTAGCGCATACATACTGTTTCAGCAAATATTTTAAAATCTGCATTTTTATGAAATAAGCTGCAAATCGTTGAATAAAGTGTAGTTAAATATAACAGATAAATATTGTATTTTCTTATACTCGATATGGCGACTTGACTAATGACAGAAACTTTAAAGCTTATTAGCTGCACACGGTGGTTTGATTTACTAACACTACATCTATACTTGGCAAGATATGTTCACATCTAGCATTAGTAACTTGTGTATATGGCAATGGAAACGAAACTGAAAAACCTAAAGAAAATGAATGCACTGTATGACTGTATGACGGTGCTATCAAAATTAAAATCTGACACTTTTAGTGATAATGTTACTACAGGTAAGTCTAGTGACTAGATACACCGAACAGCATACATCTGGTCCAGCGAGATCTATCTTATTAAATATAGTCCCGATATTTTAAAAGTTCATTTGAGACGTAATCTTTTTAAACATCTTTGCAAAAAATGTCTGTAAAGTAAGAACGTACGCGTTTTTGTGATACCCTATACAGGATATTATAACTGTATGCGAGTAAATAATGATGACCTTTTGACCTTCACGACACAAAAGCCGAAGCCGACAATTTCATACAACACCTATCTCTAATCGGCAGACGATCTAAATTCTAGTGAAGGAATGAAAATTAAATTAATTAAATATGAAAAGATAAACATTATGTATTTCATGATAGGTGTTTGATATCGAAATCGTTGGAAATGAATGAAGAAATCATATAGAATTCACATGACATGAATTTAATGAACATCTTCATAAAAGTTTTATTTGCTACGAAAAAAAGAAGGCTCTAGTATAACAACAAAAATGATAGCAAGTCAGTATTAAAATATTTAACAGAATAAAATTTTGTTTTTGTTGTTGTTTTCACCTGTAAGGTGTGGACACATAACCACTAATTGATACAAATTTACTTACAAAAACATATCCGGACATTTATAGGGATTGTATATTGTTTTCTACAAAGTGTGATCTGATTCATCTTCGTCAGTACAAGTGCCGTGTTTATATCGACAAATTCAAGACTAAAAGATTTTCATCAAAACAGTTCAGTTTGGCAAGCTGTCCTAAATAAAACAAATAGATACTAATTTTCATCACTAAAACCTCTTAGTTTATCCGTTAAAAATATACCTGATAAACTCGGTCATAACTTAGTGTAGATATCCGTGAAAAAAAAAACGTATTCAGAAACTTAAAAGAATAATGCATTCATGATAAACACTTTGTTGCAATACATTCACATTTAACTTCATCGACATGTAATAAATATAAAAATGTATAACAATCTATACAATGGTAACGTTCGTTAATGTAGTAGTAAAGCTGTTGGAGGATCCTCGATCCTGGATCAACACAACCAATGCAACATATACCTTAGTTCGTCAAGCTGTAAATGACAAGCGATTTGTTCTATCGCAGGTGCGATCAGTTAATTAAAATTTAAAAATAAATTTTATCAGTATATCGCAGCAATTTAACAATACATGTGAATCTCCGTGTCCGTCCGTCTGTGGACGCTAAATCTCAAAAACCTCTTGTCAGAAATTAATGATACTGAACAGAAGAGTTAAGTATAATCCTACTTGTACATGGTCCATGTTAAGGGTCACTAGGTCGTAGGTCAAGGTCACAGGGGCTAGAGATAAATGTGGACGCTAAGTCTCTAAAAACCCTGGTCAGAAGTGAATGATACTTCACAGAAGTAATAGGTACTATGCCAAGTGGTGTATGGTTCATGTTTCGGGTCACATGGTCATAGGTCAAGGTCACAGGGGCTCGACAAAGTAAATTTTTGTGCGTTTTTAATCTCCCCTGGTCATAATTTAATGATATTTTGCAGAAGTTTTAAGTACCATACGTAGTTGTGCATGGTCTGTGTTTTGGGTTACTATATCAAAGGTCAAGGTCACAGGTGCACGAGATAGTAAATGCGTGTGCCGTCTAAATATTCTAAACCCCTGGTCGCAATTTAATGATATTTTACAGAAGTGACAAGTACCATGACTAGTTGTATATGGTTTATGTTTCGGGTCACTAGGTCAAGGTCACAGGGGCTCGAAATAGTAAAATCTTGTGGACGCTAAACCCCTGGTCAGAATTTAATTACACTACACATAAGTGATACATGTAAGTACCGTGCCTTAAGTTGTACACGTTCAATAAAAAAAGCATCAAATGTTACATAAATTTGTTATACTGTGTCAGTAGGATGTTCGAGGGGGATTCATCACCTTCAGTGATAATTCTAGATTATTATGCTTTTGAAGTTAATCAATTTGACATCAGTTTTAGGGAGTGCCTCTTTAAGGATATTAGGAAACGTATATTATGTCAAACGGATCACCATATATTATTAAAAGCTCACCTAAAGTTCATTTTATCAAGCCAGATTTTCTGTCTTCACCATAGTCTACAACTGAACAATGCTCGCCGGCTAATGAGACATTCAACACACTGGTAAAACTAAAACTAATTTATGTCGGGAAATGATAACACAGTCTTCAACAATCAAATAAATATTCTTAAAGGTAATTCGAATTATAATGATAAAATAGTAAATCAATATTGAACTAGTATTATAGCAAATTTAATACAAAACATACATGAAACCAAGGTTGAAAAAACGAAAAATGGAGGCAAGAGTCAACAGTATGAATATATGACAGTAAGTGTCATTCTACGGACATTGAAGTTCAATAACACGTCAAGTGTTTTATTTTCTATAGCATTTCGTTGATAAGGTCAATTTTTAAACAAGTTCAGTTTACTTTTTAGCTTATTTTAAAATTCATATTTTGTACACGCCAGTCCTGCCTGTCGACAACTAAAGGTAATTGACACACGGTACTAAATGAATAGCTCACAGCATTGTCAAACTTTAGAATAATGCAAGTATATATTTTTTCTTTGCACTTAAATCTAAATAGCCGCTATTAATGAAACCAAACTTTGAATAGTTGGGAAGGGCACACCAATAGCCATATATTGTGTATACTCGTATAGCCTGTTTACCTAGCTCTGAGTAATAAAGATGTTTTCTGTCTTACCAGTGCTGATATTCAGCTTTGACGACCCTTAATTTGGCCCGTACATATATACATTGTAGATGTTTGTTATCAGGGAGTGTTGTTTTAAAATATCATTTCGCTTTAAAGCTGCCCGCTCTCTGTTACCGTTGATTTTTTTTTTAATTGACATACTAATACAAAATGTACTAAATATCAAACTAAATGCTAGAATTAAAATATAAGCAAAAATCTAGGTAGGAATTTGCAGAAATCGATTGAAAGTGTCGGTAACACGGCACTGCGACACTATATGTTTATAGTGGAATTTAAAAAGCGTTTGCAACGCTTTTGAATTTGGTTGCGTATTATTTGAAATTTAGAGATATACGTGACAGGAATTTATACTGAAGCCTTTTTATATGACTATATGTTCTACGATACGTTATTTACATACAGTTTCAAGAACTTTGTTTTTTTTACCAAAAACTTTTAACGAAAAAAGCTTTAAAATCCCAATTTAATTTAGGTTTGTTTACTTCTATCTATTCCACTAACCTTGAGCAATCATTTGTGCACTCATTGACTATTGTTAAACGGATAAAATCAAGAGATCCATTGATCTGTTTAATATGATAATCATCTTAAGTATTTAGGACGGCTTCTCATATTACTGTTTTACTGATATTTGGTCTGATATTTACTACAGTATCAACTGCGGTCACGTGATTTAGAATGTGTTGCATCTAATTAATATAATAAGAACATATCAATAGCTTTCTGCAGTGTTTTTTAATTATATAAACATGCAAAAAAAAAATTCTAACTTTAAGGCACAGACTAAAACTAGGCAAATTGCTCCTAAATTGTATGACAATACCTGTCTTTTCCTTGCAGACATAGGAAGTCGGGAACCAGACTAGTACCTATCCTGCATACAGTTCTAAAATATGTAGTCAGGCGTACGGTCATTGTACGAGGTAGTAACTGTCAAGTAGATCAAGTTTGTTGAATGTGTTTTTTTACAATAAACTTTGATTTTTACACTTTAATATACAACAATAGTATTAGCACGAAGAACTGAATGATTAATTCAGAATATCCTAGTTTCTATAATCAAATAAAATGTTTGAATGTTGTTCTTTCGAATTGATAGGGAATTTAGAAAGTTTAAGAAGTGTCTCGCTAGGTGTTACTCGAAAGCGTTATTGATATAACATTAATACAAATTGTACTTGTGAATCTTTAAAGATCTTGTGTCAACAAAATGTGACAGCATGAGCGGGGACGATGTAATGGCATATCCTATTACTTTAATTAAGAAGAAAATTAACATAAACGCTTTAAAAGTAGCAGTAGGTTAAAAGGTTACTGAAATGTAAAACGTTTGATATATATGACATGAAAACGCCATGGCATACTTTTACTATCAATGTCATGTGTACCGGAACAAAACATATCAAAATATATATGGAGTTCTTCGTAGCGAATGAACTTAACACACATTTTTATGCAGATTAATCATTTTGTCACACTATATGATATAACAACACAGTACCAGGCAATTTTAATTCCAAATTTAAAAATAATCCCTCTTTCTTTCTAAAAACGCAACATTCAATCGAATTAAATGGATTTGCTTTAAATATGAAACTGCTATTTTGAATGTACAAGCAAAACGTGCGAAGTTGCTCGTTCACAATTTCGGTTATACGGCAACGCTACAATACATGTTTATATAAGAAGTTCAAAAGCGTTTGCAACGCTTTGTAATTTGGTAGCATACTGTAATACTATACAGGAATTTCTACTCGAAACATTTTTATTTGATGATTAGTTCTAAAACGTGTTAATTCCAGACAATTAAATTTACTTTATTTTTTCATCAAATTTTGGAAGCGAGCAGCTTTAAGGTAAAACAACATCCGTTCACTTTACTGTCCGGCGTTTTGAAAGGACTTATAACCGAAGACATCATTTTAGGAACAAGTTTTGATACAATTATGATGTTATCAAAGTGCAATTTTCACAACATGATAAAGATACATGGTATAATACGTTGTTTTTTTCGCAAATATTGTACAAGTTGTTGGTCTTATGCAAGTCATGGGTTTTGTTTTGTCTAGAGCAATGTCAAGGGGGTTTTTCTAATGTTTTCATGGGGGTTTTGTCTAATTATGTCATGTTTGTCAATGTCAAGGGGGTTTTGTCCAATGATGTCATGGGGGTTTTTCTAATGCAATGTCAAGGGGTTCTTGTCGGTCATATGCAATGTCAATAGGGTAATTGTCTGGTCATATGCAATGTCATGGGTTTCTTGTTTTGTCTAATGTAATGTCGTGTGAATTTTTGGACATTCAGTGTCATTTGATTTTTTGTCTAATGAAGTGGCATTGGCTCCTGAAATCATGGAATTCATTTTTAATAGCAAAAACCTCGTTCCCAAAATCAATGGGCTTATAGCAAAACTATAATATTACATATCTTTTTTTATTGTTTTTCGTTTAAGATCATGGGCTTATAACCACGTTTTACTACAGTTATCGAACACAGTCGCAGATGCGTCATTTCCCGGTATACCCAGGCTTCGAAGACGTTCCCGGGGAGTTAAATGACGATGGCATCATTGAAGCAGATGTACCGGATGTTGCGCAGCTATTATTTTCAACACCTGACATAAATATGCAGAGTTTGGGTGTTGATTACAGAGACGAAGCAGTATATATGTACGATTTTGGTCAGAGGTACGAATTGTATGTTCTTGCATACCCCCGGGGAAAGTACTGGCGGATCCCAGCACGCAGAGGGAAGAGTCCAGTATTTACTTTCCCTAGGGTAAAAGATGGTCATATTTCCAATTATTATTTTGAATGTAAACTACTGTCTCATAAGAAAGCACAAACTTTAATAATTATCAAGTAAATGTAACAGGAGTTTTTTTTAGAAATGGTTCGAATTTTCTGGGGACGCAATAACGGTTCAATTTACGAAACTTGTTGGTAACGAATATCCATGTAGTTTTGAAGCTTGGGTTGATTGCGAAAAGAAATGGTGCTTTTTAAGTAGTCACAAGAGAGGGCATCACATTTTAGGAATGTGTATTCACATTTCAAAGAACAAGCATGCATTCATACGTTAAAAACAAAATATGGCGGTAAATGACTTCACAGTTTCTCATGAAATATGACGTCACTGTGTAAACAAAAAGGTAAATTAAGTCAGTATGGATGGTGCAGTCGCATTTATCAAGTAAACTGGACGTGCGTCATAAGAATTTCTGTTTATGATTTAATAAATATATTTAATGTTTCAATACGTAAAAAAGTACAGTTTTGGATGCAGTCAAGCACTACGTATTTAGCGCTAGATACATGCACAGTGCAAGTGGTTAATTCACTTGTAAACCTACCAAATTTCCTACGCAATATGGCTCCATGCAGGGAATTATATTTAATCAACATGAAGTTTTGATTTACCGTTCAACATAGTATCAAGCGGTTTTCTCGTAGGAACTGCAATGAAATCAAGTAAGGTATGCAAGAAAAAGGGAGCGTGCATGGCCTACCGTGGTTGACTTGGTTGTCTCGACCCTCGAGAAAGCGGAGGGAAGCTGGAATCTCGTTTTCGCTCGGTTCCTCCTATATCCCCGCTTTCCCTCTGGTCGGAACAACCTAGTCCACCACAGCAGGCCTTGTAATTAATGAGAGAAATATAGGTATGTCTGGGTCACGTGACTGATATTTTGTGCATTTTACGTATAAGTCATCTAATCAAGACATGCCCTTTTTGCATCTAAATATGTTCTTGAACTATTGTCATTTATCTTTAGGTGTGGTAAGGTGTGGTAAGACAGTTCAATGATTTTGAGGACGAGACCGACCAGGGGAAGGTGCATGTGTGTTTGTTGCATTTTTTGTAGGGACATAAATACATGTACAACCAATGCGTCATCGGTTAACATGTTGACCTATAAGCTCCCTGGTTGTTCTGGGTTCCGTATCGATTTGGATCAAATACATATAAGTACTTCTTCCTCTGTCAGCATCACTTTTAAACAGGTTCACACGATTATATATTGAGTTGAGAGTTTCTAAATAAGTTTAGAGCTTTTAACTCAATCTCTGTTGTTATCTAACAGAAACTTTGAATATGCATTCATTGAATAGATACTGTGTACACCAATTATATATTTGCCTCAACAATAGTCTATAATTGTATGATATTCGCAACTTATTGGTAATAAATTTCTATTATTGTACTATTACAGCACAATAACCATGGCATCGGGCTATAACAAAGACTTGAACATAAATCACATGGAATTTCACGATCTGCACGTGGCTGTCTCGAAAGGAGACATTAAAGTAGCAGTGGATTGGATCTCCCACAATGTTTACTGGACAGACCCAGGCTTTCGTTGGATTATAGTAGCACCCGGACAACTTGACAAAATAGAAAAGGATTACTTTAAAATCATTGTTAGTTATGATCTTGATAAACCAAATGGTCTGGCATTAGACCCGATTGAAGGGTAACACTTTATTCTAAATCCATTGTAGTATAATTGCATTCTAATGTAGTATGCTTTTTTTCGATGTACGAAAATGTGGTTCAGATAATTTTCGTGAGGCAATACTTTTGATGCTTTCGTGGGTGGGATAAGCCGCAAAATTAAAAATCCCAATGACAGGCAGTCGACATTACCATCAAATACTTCAATAAAAAGATTAAATCCATGAATTTAAATCACCCAGAGAAATTCTGTTAATTTTAAAATCTACAAAAGTTTATGCCCACGAATTACATGCAGTTACACATATTTTTTTTATACTTTTACTATATCACACGTTCTTTCAGAGTCTTAACCTTACGAGAATTTTTTATAGAATCCAGAAATATGTTATAATGATTCTGGAAAGTATGTGTGCAAACACATTTTACTTGAAGCGCATACATTTGTATATACTTTATCTAAATATTTGCAAAAGAGGCATAAAGAAGCTCTTAATAAAATTATTCAAATTTAGGAAACTGTGTTGGTCGGACATTGGAAAACATCCGAAAATAGAGTGCTCAGATCTTATGGGAAGAAGTCGGAATTATGTACTTCATGACAATCTGAAGAACCCTACTGGTCTTGCAACAGATATTGCTGCAAAACGTCTCTATTGGCTTGACGATTTTACCGACAGTTTACTGTCAGTGTTATACAATGGAAATGACATAAAAACAGTAACAAGGATCACATATTCGAATTTCTTTGAAATGGAGATATTTCGGGTAAGAAAACCTTTAGATAATTGTTTCCCAAGTGGCATGATGAAATATTTAAAAGATAAACGAAATCTACTGCAAAATGAGAAAAAACTTGTCGACTAACACTGGGTTTTATTTTAAACAGCTGGGAGTTTGTTTTACATTTACTATTAATTGATTGAGTGTCGATAAAATTGATCCACATTTTTCTGTACTTGAATATTTCACGTGAACTGTTTAAATGTGTAAATGTTGCAATATTGATCCACATTTTGCTGTACTTGAATATTTTACATGAACTGTTTAAATGTGTAAATGTTGCAATATTGATCCACATTTTGCTGTACTTGAAAATTTTACATGAACTGTTTAAATGTGTAAATGTTGCAATATTGATCCACATTTTGCTGTACTTGAAAATTTCACATGAACTGTTTAAATGTGTAAATGTTGCAATATTGATCCACATATTGCTGTACTTGAATATTTTACATGAACTGTTAAAATATGTAAATGTTGCAGGATGTGATGTATGTCAGTGACAGGTACAGTGGATACATATATTCTTTGAACAAAACCAACGGCAAACAAGTGGAGAATCCTATAAAAGTAGACCCGTACTACAAAGCTTACGGGATAGCCGTGTACGGGGACGAAAAACAACCACTTAAAGAAACAGGTGCGCGTTATATTTTCTGACACAATTGGATATTGACGATAAAAATACATGGTTCTTTATATACTATGTACACTTTTCTTATCAGTGTTTAAGTGATAGTACCCTTCAATGTGACCATAATGATCTTAGAAATACATTTATTACTGGTAATACTTGAAAAATGAAATTTGCTTACGTCATAACCAAAATATATCAATTTGTATGAGAGGCTTATTCCCGTTGCAAAAAAAGAGAGAAAACATTAAAATACTTATTTGCCTATCATATTCAAAAATTGAAAATCCAACTTTTATGTTATGTTTATTTTAATTTATAAATTACATCGAGAAAAATAGCTCAGCCAAAAAAATCAAAAAAAATAAACAGGGAATGCGGGGGGGCCAAAAGGGGGGGCCCCCCAAACGGGCCCCCCAGCACCCAGAAGTGACACCACCAACACACACACACACGCACACACACACACACAACCACACACACACACACACACAATCATGTATTTACACTTTTTCAAACAAACACACGAGGACAAAACGAGGAGCTTAAACCCGTTATTTCTTTTTCAAAGCGTGTAGTGCGTTTTCAGCGGTGTCCTTGACCATTACCAAATATTGACATTTTGAAAGATACATGAAATAGAACTTTGATATGTAAATTATTTTTATTTTAGTGATATTAGCAGTATCATTATTATGTGTTTAGCCGTTTTGGTCAACGAATTGGTACACGTAACTATAAGCTAGTTCCAAGTTGTCAGGGAAGATAATCATCTATAATATGATAAAGATCTAAAGTGATATTAACCTTCAACTATTGCAATTTCAAGAAATTAAACACTGAATTATACTTCTAGTAAAAGGACATTGCCAAAGATGTTGACAGTTTTATTCCCATTGAATGTAGCAAATCTGTAAACAAAATCTGAAAAAAAAGCTAAAAAGCTGCCCTTGTTGTATATTTTGGTTTATATCAATCAATTAAGTTACATGATATTACATGACTTTAAAAGTATCAACTATGTTTTCAGAATTATTATGACTTTATGTCTATCTGACTATTTTGAAGGGTAAAATAAATCAATATTGACCTTCGATGTATGGCCCCTAATGTTTGGTAATATTACCCATGATTATCACATATTCATACGAAATTCATCAAGAGTCGGTAATTATTAGCCTGCGGTAAATGTTCTGTTTGATCTATGTATCGTTTTCAATTTTCAGATTTTTGTGCTGCAAAGAACTGTGACCATTTCTGTATCACTACAAAAAATGGTGCACAATGTGTATGTTCGGAAGATTACAAATTAGACGAAAAGACCGGTAAATGTAAAGGTCAGTTTGCTTGAATTATATATGGATACATCGTGGTTTACATCATCGGTATGTCTTTGCTGCTGTATAATAGCATGTTTCATATATTTTATTTTATTTGTTGGGTTGTTTGCTTGTACCTACGATCTTCTTTTTTTCAGAATACGCTGCCGGTTTCCACAAAGCTATTGTCCTTGCAAACGATACCCATATTTGTTTAGTTGATATACGGTCCTTTGCAGAACCTTCAGCATTTACTCGCAAATGTATTTTTACTGTTTTCAAGCAGAAGCCTGGAACGGTAAGTAAACCTTTTTCTACCCATATTTTTACAATGACATCTCAAGGCTTCAAATTTGGTCAAGTTTGTTTCTTTAGACAGGATTGTTTTGTCATCAGTCGGACCAAAAAGACTAAATTACTTAAATCCTGATACAGTGTCGTCTGCCCCGGGCTGTTGTGTTTTAAAATGTATATTTTACATCTGACGTTTTGCTATGGAGAAAGTTTTCTTATTTGACAAACACAATGTCATTCAAGTAATCTCTACCTCTGCGAAATTTGTTAGCAGTCATACATGGAAAAAGTTCATAAAGTATTAGAGACGTGAATGTCCAAGAAAGCAGTTAGTAAAAATGATAAACAAAGAAAACACATTCATATCAAATGTTTATTAAATGCGAAGTTATTTCTTCAAATAATGATAGTCTCTTGAATTCCACAAAGAAGTGAAACCTACCAATCGTTATGGCGGAAATGTCAATACAAGCAACCTAAACGTTAATACAACAGTAAAAGTATAATACAAACAAAGAAAAGCATAAAACGATGTACTTGTCATTTCAAACATCATTAACAGCACATGTTGAACTTTTAAGTTCAGAAAAAAGTTGGACGGAAAGCGGTTGCATAGGAGCTAGTAAAGAAAAGCATAACGATGAAGTTATTCAAGAACCGTATCGACCATGATTGTTAGTAACGACGTAGCTGTTGGTTCATTATTGTAATACCTTTCTAAATTTTGCATCAGGTTTTAACAAATTTGGTGGCAACAGTTGTATATAAAACACTGTGTACACAAGTAAGTGTCGCCTGACGTCAGAGATTTGAGATTCTACATTATATTTAGTACTTGTTTTCTATATAGGTACGATCATTTCAAGGCTACATATGCATTTAATCTGCAAATTTCAGACAATAGTGAGTGTCACTTTTAAAGCACGAAATTGTAACGAGTCATTTCTAATCAATCTTTCAAACTTTGGCGTGTAAATATCCTGCAATTAGTTTCAAATATAATAATGAATCTTCCGTAGTTCTCAAACATGACATTAGTGCTTTTCTATAAATTGTGAAACAAACTGTATTTTAATGTTAATAGTTACAGTTATGACATTGTATTTAAAGCTACAAAACACACCCAGAACATTGGAAGATAACCTTAGTAATATGAGTATTATGGCAATGTGAAACTACCATGATATTATTACTAGTAATACTTCACTTCCAACATAGTTTGAAAAAGTTTAAAGAATCTTGGCAATATTGCACGAAGTATTTTGTAGACTACGGCGCCACCTGGAAGGAAGAAAAGGCAGGTTTCGTCATCACCAGATGGCAATGTGAGAACTACAGCCAAACCAGGCACTACTCAAAAACCATCGCCAACAACAGTGGCAACAACAACAATAATAACCACTACTCCAGGTACTGTGTTTTGAAAGATTACCCCCGAATATGGTAATTAATTAATGCTACGATTCTTTCTATATTTGTGTTCATGTACGTGCTTCAAAAATATTTAAATGCTATGTGTTTCCTATCTCTTCAGCGTAAGTAATAATGTTGGCTGCATGTGTAAGGTTTTTTAAACCAAGAGCATCCACAAACTACGCTTACAGTAATTTCCGGACAACAGGCCGCGCCTATACGTATAAAAAAGATCAATTTTCATCTGTGCGGCGAAACGGCCCTTATGTCCTTTTTATTTTTCAAATTTGCAGTTTCAAGCGGCATATTCAACATTTTTTTTATTTCTACATTGGCATTTTAAGTGTACAGAGGGCAAATTTTAAGTTTACACGCTGTTTGAAAACAGTTCACCAATACTTTCCAACCTAATTAGCCTTCACATGTCAATTAACTATCGTATTTCAACAATATACGTGAGTGATTAATCATACCTTAACTGCCATGCGGCTCGTTTTTAACGCCTGGATATATGCACTATATGCGGCGTACCGTTTACATTCATTTTCGTCACTAAAATCGTAAACTATAGGTATGCGGCAAATAAAGTGAAGCGCCCTGTTGTCCGGAAATTACGGTCCTTAAAAAGCTTATTAGTCATATACATTTGCAATATTTGTACATTTTACAGTGCCACCTAGTGACCTCATCAAAAAGTTTGACATGGATATGCAGAATAGAACCATCTACTTTGTCACAGCTGATAATTCGATATATAAAAGGCCAATTGATCTACCTATAGAGAATGATGCAAAAGAATTATTAGTAAGAGCCTCTGGGAATATAACAGGTAGGTATGCCAAGCTTACCGTCAGAATGGAAACTGTCTTAAATTCCATGGAATATATGTTTTAAACAATACTCAAATTACTCTAGCTACAGGACTATTATATATCAGTCAACATAACCAATAGGAGAAAGCTGCAAGTTCAGCAGCTAGTGCAATAGCTAGCAATTCTTTTAAAATGTTTTATTTCACTACTTACTGCAGTTGACAACAAATATTACTTTAAAAATGATCTACATCAAATGTTGCTTCTGTCACTGCTTCTAGTACATTTGCCACTACTGTTGCTACTACATGTCCTTGTTCCATATCAACGACGACAACAACAGCATCTTTTATTTCAACATAGGTTCACTGATACTACTGAATCTTTTATACTTCCAACTAATGCTTATACTTCCGCTTATACACCTACTGATATTATACGCCTATTTATTCTTAATAGAAACGATGACCACTATTCGGTATAATAATGATAATAGGAATTGATGATTTGTTCTAAAATACTTAGAATCACATGTTAAGTTATCTTAATCTTTTTAAGGTCTTGCTTACGATGCAGAGGATCCACGCAAATTATACTGGTGCGAAGACACAGGACATGTGAGGGTATTTGACACAAGAGAAAGAGCATCCATAAATATTTACAAAGGTTCCAGTGAAAACATCGGAGCTAGAGATATAATCATTCTTTTGGGCGAGGGGTAAAATATTTATTAAGATATTGAATTTAGATCGGAAAAATGTTTCCATGCCTAGTAGAAGCCAAAATTTAGAAATAAAGATTGTGGTTTACAAGTTTTCTACAAGTGAAATGATACATTGTTTAATCACTTCCAGATTAACTGTATTGTATTTGAATGGAAAAAATAAGAAAGACCTAGCGTTTCTGGTTTACTTAGCATTCATTCAGTCAAGTGGTTTCTACTTTCTTTACATCAATAAGATGCAATTTGGCATTCAACGTGTTGTTAAATACATCTTACTATAGATTTGAAGCTTTTGCATTACACCTGTCTTTAGCATCATCTTACCCAATTGATAAGATGGAGACTGCATAAGAGGTTCATTTGGCGTATTGGTGTTGTCGTGCCTTGTAACATTGAAGACCTTGACCACGTCTCTTGAGGCGTGTGCTTTGGACAGATACCTCATATCTAATGTGTCTTGTCATCTACAAAGTTACAACGGTCATGTACACAGCTGACTTACTTTCCACGCCTATTTCTGATAAGTAAATGGTGTCACATTTGGTCCCGAGACAAATTAAGAAAATTTAGTTCAGAAAACTTGTTATGGTTAAAAAATACAAAGAAAAGCCCCACACCAAAAAGGGCATCTGTCTAATCTTAATATAAGGAATTATATGTGTATATTGCAATTTTAGGAAATTAGCAATGATTGTTGGATCATATCCTAATGTGTCGTTACAAATAATTACAACGACTGGGCAAGAACAGGATGCTGTAGTGTCTGGAAAAAGTGAAATTGTCGCATTTACATATGACAGTGAACAAAAGCTGTGAGTATACAAGGTATTTTTTCAGATCTTTGTCACATGTGGTCATATAAAGAACTGTGACTTTTGTAATTAACTAGAGTTACTGATCTTTATAGATGTAATGTAACACTGGAGGGAGAGATCGAAAATGTATTCACTGAGTCAGACACCGAATCTTCATCTCGTCCTATTCACCCTATGTTCTTTTACATTTCGACAAGAACTGTGCATTTAGTCGCTCTATAAGCTATGCATGGGTGACTAAGGTTAAACTCGCCATATTTACTTCAGGTTCTATTACGTTTCGTCAAGAACTATGTATTCAGTCTCCCTCACTGACCCGAAAACTGACAGGAGGTTTTTTGCAGTAGAAGCAGGTGTGATATCACTCGTTTCTTATAACGTAAGATATTTTGTTTTTAGCTTGAACATAATAAACATTTGTGTCCGTGTCAGTTTAATAGGTGCAGAAAAAACTACCGTCTTATTTAGACCAAGGTTAGTATCTTAGGCAAGATGAATTGCGTAATTGCTCCCTGATAATTTCAGCAACGCAATTTGTCACTTTTCATGAACAAAACTGTGTGTTATGGTCGCTGCAAGAAACTCATTTTGAAAATACTGTTTAACGAGGGAAAAATGAAAATGGTTACAAATGTCCAGAACATCGTATCATGAACATTTGAATATAGTGACTAGATAGAGTGACTCATGGTAGCCACGAGTTACATTTATATAAAACCGCTATTGTTACCATTCATTTTATTATTCATAAAAATGCCACCCGATGTCTGTATTATTAATTCAATTCAAGGTGTCATTATGGCCTTCTGTTTTAGAACTATCTCACATGGATATACCAAGACGGAACTAAGCTTGGTTTCAAGTCACGTGACTTATTACGAAATACGATCACAGATCCTTCGGCTTTTGGTAACACGTCATTGCTAGGAGTAAAGATTTTGGACGCAAAACTACAGACTCCAGAGCATATCAGTATGTTTTAGCGAAACCCGATTGAACATTAGGGTCACAACATGACGACATTATACTGTATTTAATTTTTGCATAACGTAATCTGTTAGACATACACCCTATACAATAATATATCCAAAAAATTGTTTTATGCATTTTAGCTCAGTTAATTAGATAGTGCAAATTGAGCTCCACATGCTGTCAATTTATTCTCATATTAATGTGTCTCTAATTTAATGACATAACTATGACACCTGATCAGAGTGTAACTACAACAGAGCAAGGCTGTATTTGAAACATCAAGATAGTTTTGATTTTGCTTCTGATACTATTAAACTTGCCTAGAAAGCATTTTAACCAGTTTTGAAAACGGCATTTAACAGATTAAACTCGAAACATTCCTTCAAATTAATGCTTGTTTAATAACAGGCGAAAAAGCATGTCTGCACTGAATAATTTGTCAGAACATTTAAGATTTCTAGAGCATAGCTTTTTCACTAAATATTTTTAAAAATTTAAAGGTCCTTGCGCAAAGGACAATGGAGGGTGCACCCAGGTGTGTATAACAAAGTATGAGAATGGTGTGATGGCTCCTGTCTGTTCTTGCCGATTGGGGTACACAGTAGAAAATGATGTTAATTGTACAACAGGTAATACTATTTTGCATACAGTGCGCTTGTTAATTCGGGGCTTTCTAAATTGGTTTGTCTCGATTTTGCTTCATCATTCCTTTGAAATGAGGATTATTTTAAGCAAAAAATGTCCAATGCGAAATTGTGCGATATGTGATTTTTCCTTGTCCACTCAAGGGCAAAGCCTTCTTCTTCTATGCGACTTCTTTGTGTCATATCTATTAGATCACATGATAAAGTGGAACAGGGTTTAAAAAGAAACTTCAGTCCAGAAGTAACTTATAGCACTAACTGTCTGTAATCATTTAATTAAATTGTTTGTTTGATTTTCTATCTAATCTAATCATAATATGTTACGTTAGTTTTAAGATTCTCTTTTGTTTCGTTTGAAGCCGTTGTGGAGGATGACTTCATTCTTGTAGCTGATTGGACCGAGGAAGAGATATTGCAGATTAGTCTCAAGACTGAAGAGGTTCACATCGTACCTGGAGAGGGCGACGGGGAGTACAACGGGGTCTTTTACGACGAAAAGAGAAAGAAAGTCATTTATGCTAAATTCTTCGACAGTAAAATATACATGCTAAATTTGAATGGAACTGATCGTCAAATAATTGCAGATACGGGTGAGAAAAACATTCAAACTTATCTTAATACTAGGTGAAACGTTTGTGATCAGAAAATTTCCTTTTAATATCCATTGCCTGTCGCTGTCATCACTTCCAGTTTCAAACTTATGCCGCCCGTTCACACTTGATACTGCGTATGCAATAGAGGGTACATTTCTACAAGATATTCATGTGGCTTCGTTAGAAAGATTGTCCTGATGAAATATAGGTCCTCAAATTCGGCAATGGGTCATCTTCGATGAAAAAATTAGGACACCAGCTTAAACTTGTGCATGCAATAGACGCTGTAATTTTCTTTGATCTACGTGAAACTTTTTCAAAATGAATGCTTAATCAAATTTAGGTGTAGTTGAAAATGGATCATGTTGTATAAATTAGTTTGAACGTCGCCTTATACATTTCAGGAAGCGATGGTTACGCATACCGCTTCCACATGGACTGGACCAGTGGAAATTTGTATTTCACTGCATTTTTTAGCTCATTTATAGGCCTCATAACACCTTCTGGAGAGTATCTTGTACTGAATGATGAGTTTGGATGGGATTACGTGTATGCTATAGTGGTTCATCCCAAACTTGGGTAATAGTTTCTTTTTCATCATTAGTAATGCAGTATTAAATGATATTTATCGTCTTAGATGTTTACCTTTTGTACATTAGCAGTACAGACGGTTGGACAAATAACAAAGAGTCGAGACAGACATATATTATTATCAAGATTTGAATGAAAAAGCTTGAAAGTTTAGACTGAGTTTTTTTGTATATTTAATGAAAAAGAAATTGTGGAAATAGTGATCTACGTTATCGTTACAGGTGGATGTACTATACCGTATATTCCTGGCCTACTGCTTACGTAGGGCGCTCAAACATGGACGGAAGTAATTCGGAGAAACTCATACGGGCGAGTGATGGAGAATATCCGGATGGTCTAGCACTCGATTATATCCGTAATTAATTTCTTCCTGTGATTTTGCGCTACTTTTTACATATTGTAATAAATGATATATGTGATAAAATACCGAATGAAAGAATCAAAGTTTCGAGAGTTTTGAAGGATGGTTGTTTGAACGTAGAAACTTGGAAAGTATTACATGTGTAAAACAAAAATTTTCGCATTTGGTGAGATTTATGAAGTAGATGTACTGGTTAAATTGACATCGATCGAAACATTTTGTCAAACATCCTTATATCACTAAATCATAATTTTACTGTTCCAAATGACTGTGATCTTAGACATCAATCATTATAATTCTGCTTTATTCATACGAAACTAAACTTAAAAGATATTTCTTTGAGGCCAAACACTGATCCATTGCTAATCAGTCAACGATATTTTAATCGCATCTGTTATTGCTTTACAAGGAACATATAACATAAAATGTACAACTTACATGCAGCAAATGATAAAAGAAACAGCCTTGCATATAAACTTATATGATTTTTTTTGTATTCCCTTTGTCATATGTTTATATGTCTGTCACATTAAGCTGTTTCTATAAGTAAAGATGTGCAAATATTAACATCACTCAGCAATACGGGTTTTTCGTGTCATAGTTTAATATAAAGAGTAGTTTGACCTGAAATAATTGATTTTTTTTCTTATTTTTAAATATTATTTTTTTTAATACATAATTGTAGATCATTGTAGAATCAAACGTGTCGTACGTTTCTGATGTGTTTAAAGATAAAACAAAACATGATTGGTTGCAAGTACCTTTGTCACCCGAGAGGAAATAATCTGTAATTATTAATGACATTTTGAGCACAAAATTTGAGAAAAAACAACTCTAGGCTTTGTTTCGTAAAGTACGAAATTGGATGTAGCATTTATTGATAAGGATAATATAAGATAGTGTCATTCTCAAAAAAGTTTAAACGTGATATCATTATGTGAGATACTAAATACAATAGTGTCATCTAAAAAGTTTATATATTTATTTCATAAATATTTAACATAGAGTATTTTCCGTAGTTATACTGGTATTCTTTGAAGATTTATATAAATCATACATGTGTTATGTATCTCACAAGAATACGGTCTTTTTAACTTCATTCTAATTTTGGGCCCTATCTCCTCAATGATGTCTGTGAAATCTGAATATTTCTTTATATAAAATATAACCACCAGTGGTATTTAAAATGATATTATTATTTTCACTAATCAGTCAATTTGTATTTTAAGACGACCATCTCTATTGGTCTGACGCCGCTCATGATACCATACAGCAGTGTAATCTTGACGGCTTGGACTGTATCACAATAGTGAACAAGACAGAGTCAGGTGACCGAGAGGAAATAAGAGACTTGGCAACGGATGGAGTATATCTCTATTATTCAACTTACAGGAGGGAGTATGTAAAATAAGAAACTCTTATAAACATTAACATTTATTTCAGTCAAATTTTTAGAAGCTATTTATATGCCTAGAGATGTAAATTTTAAATGCCATGGTCCATACATTACATATAAACACTGCAAGTTTATACCTCCTACTTATTCCTTTAGATCTTTGCATAGTTCGAGAGTGTTCCGTGTTTTTTGTATGGCACGTGACAAACACGTGACAGAGTCCATATATAGTCCGCAAGCACCTTCACATATATTTATTGACAAATTACGAATTCTTCAGATCTATTCTCTCGAACAGGTTTCATCTAATCTTCATGCAACTTATTCAGCATGTTTGCGGGCATAATGTCTCGCTAACGAGCCAAATCGCCCAAGGCTCTTTTTAATCATGAGCCTTATTATTATTTGAATTATCCAAAATTCGCAAAATTAGCCTTGTCCGCTGTCTTAGTCAAACAGTTTTTGTCTGATCTTCACAAATCTTGCTATAAAATAGGTTGGGCATAAGTATATCCGATCTTCACTAAATTTGGTGAAACTTTGGCATTTCTTGGCCTAGTTCGATAACCAATATAATCGCCTAGGAACTTTGGATTATGGCCCTCTAATTATCGAATAATGATGAAATTAGCCTTGTTCGCTCTATAGTTCAAACAAGTGAATTAGCCTTGTCCTTTCAATAGTTCAAACAGGTTTTAAAACGTTCAAACTGCCAGAAACTGCATTATGCCTATCTGATGAGCGTATTTTGTGACAGTTTGGCACTCTTTGTAATTATAAACTACCAAATGAAAAACCAATTCTTTAAAAATTCAAATATGAACATACGGTGTAGCGGTGCGACCAAACAAAGCTCACCAAGATTTTCAACAGAATTTCTCAAACTGAAATGAAGATTTATATTTGTATTGTTGACTCTAGCCATTACTGCCACATTTGACAATTTGACAATATCATTTTGGAGATGTTTCCTCCGGAAATTGTGTACGAACCGTTTAAATGTAAAAAATTCCAAGCTGACGTTCACATTTTATATCAGATATGTTACTTGAAATTGATATTTATATACGACTTAAAGTAAAACAATTTGAAAGCTAACAACCGCAATGTTATTGCCTGGATGAGTATTTCGACGCTTTTCTGAGACTGGGGCTTTTCTTTTTCTTTTCAATGAATACATACGAATACATGCTTAATAAAATTTGTACGTAACAAGATATGCTGTATCCTTTAATGCGATTTCATACATTGTTTTACTTTGTAATATGATATTATATGTCATGTAGTATGACGAAATATATTGTTTCATTCTAGCTATATAGTACGCGTGGATTTAACAAATCCAGAAAAGACGGAAATAGTTGGTCGGAATTATGGCCTTGGAAAGCTTGACACCATGTCATTTTACAGCAGCAAGAACAAGAACAGTCAACCCTGTAAGGCAATCGATTTAGTTTGTTAATTAAGATACATTAAAGATTCGCTATTAAGACCATTGGATATCAAGACCGCCCTCGATATTAAGACCAGACATTTTGGACCAAATGCTCAATTTCATAGTAAAAAGGTATCGTTGATAAGACCGATTGATTAATAAGACTACGTTTGACTTGTCTGCAAAATGATTTCAGTATAGGAACTTTATTGTAAAAGCACGAATTTCTATCTTTCATAGAGCTAAATACAGATATACTTTTATCGAAGTAAATGAAGACCCTCGAAACCAACAATAAAGATTTTTAAATACATGAACACTTGTGAAATTAGCCTGTATGGTTTTATGAAAAGGATTTTGAGAACTATCAAACAAATAAAAAAAGGAAAAGATTTCAAACCAACATACTGAAATTCTTATTATTTTGCATTGTAGTGTTCGATGGATGTCGGGATCGTAATGGCCTTGGGGACTGCAGTACTATTTGTTTACCACATCCTGAAGAAAGAAAATGCGCTTGTAATTCTGGAGTGTCACTTAAAGTTGATGGTCGCACATGTTCTGACAGTGGGTATTATAGGTCGCACATGTTCTTCTAAAATTATACGAGGGGTGTATTGTGTTTTGTAACCTTAAAAATTAAAACGTTTATATCTACATTTCATGCCCTTAAAGTACTCCCCATGGCTAAAAAAGCGTAAGTTTAGTCTGTGTTTACTCTAAGTGAAAAAATAGTATTTTTACAGATTCGTAAATGAACCTTTTACACAAATTCATGTATTGCGTTTCTAGAAGTTACTATGGAAATGTTCATTATTTTTTGAACTTCGAAAGGTAATATTACTTTAAATCAAGTACCTTCCGTACTCTATAATCAATATAACTAATAATTAATTTTATTTCTAAGTGCATAATAGTCTCGAAAGATAAAAGTTATCGACATAGTGTATCCCACATGTGTTTCTTTTTTTTTCTTTCTAAAGTGCTTTTTTATTACAGTTTATCAGTGTGCGGACGTGATGTATCAAACAGTGAACTTAAGCTCAGGAATAACTGATTATGTTGAAGTCGTGATGGACGGGAAGTGTTTGAGATATCTTGACACTAAATGCCGTTACTCGTGCCCACTTAACTTTGAACCGGTATTCGACACTCAACTGACTTGTACCAAAGTGGGATGGAATTTAGAGCCGAATAATCTATGTCGAGGTAAAATAAGACAAATACCTTATTTAGAAATCTGACAAACTAGACGATAAAATTTCTAATATAATTATAAAACATGAGTATGAGATCCTCGACCTTGTTTAAGCATACAGTTTAAAGTCCCAGCAGCACAGTTACAAGCAGCATGTATATTGATAAGAACATGTAAAAAATATAGCGCATACTTTTTTATTGATATTGCAAAAATAAGAAACGCTTACTTACAACTCTTTTTCGTGACGAAACGACTTGAATATGACAGAAAGATATATATATTTCAACAGATTCTTAGAGTGAATAAAAAAATGCTTCCGTCATTACGCTAAAGTAAATTTATTTTTCTATATAGATCTAAGTTAACTCAAAGTGATCCTGTGACTTTAAAACAGAATGCAAAGTACATGTAAACGACACACATGTATGTCCCGGAATATAACTTTGATATTTAGTTATGTTTATGCGACGTCTAGCAGTCAACGTATTAAATACATGTTTTCTAACTTGGCGTAGAAAATAATACCATTAATATGAAACTCTAAATTATAACAGCAGAAGTCATTTTACAAAAGTTTGGTAAAATGTCATTTGTTTTTCTTTTCAGAAATCGTGTGTCCAAGTTCAATAGAAAATGGAAAAATTGCTGACAATTGTACAAGAGCAATCGGAGTGAAGTGTGATTTTGAATGTAATGCGGGCTTCGTAAAGACTAGAGAAAGGGCGGTCTGCACAAAAGACGGAACGTTCCATGTGCCACACAATGAATTATGTGCACGTATGTATATGTACAATCATTAATGGAGTTCAGCTTAACACTTTACATATATGATTACTGAATATTTGATTAATGATTTTAAACCAAGTAAATGCAATGGTGAGTGTAAATCAAAGTTGTACCTACAATGTATTATCTAAGATTAGCTGTGTAGTGTCAGTTGAGGATACACCCATAAACCGTCTTGTAATGATTTGATTGGTTAACCTTAAATAGTGTACACTTTTATTAGACAAAGTTATATACGTGGCTTCATCATATTTCTCTGTATCTTTTTCATTTAAATGATCTCTATTAAATGAATATTATGCATCTGTTTCACACTGCACATTGATATTTTATGATACAGCTTATACATGTAGCGAAGATATTGTCGGTGGCTCACTGCAACAAGATTGCCCTAGAACAACTGGCTCAAAGTGCAAATATACATGTGATAAATTTCATTCTCCGAGTGCGCAGACATCCATTGCAACATGTGAAGCTACTGGTTGGAACCCGGCTTCCACTGCTCTTTGCAAAGGTTTGTTTTATTCATACCGGTATACTTATCATAAGACATATTTTATTTTACCAAATTAATAGATGATAGTTTCTGTTGCAGATATAAACTATAATATGATGACATTCTTTCTTCAACTGCCTGATGCCCTTTGTACTCGCCTACCAAACCAATTTCAACCAAAGAGAAGAAATGCTGACAAAGTAGAAAACTATTTGTATTTACAGAATCAGTTTGTGGAGACAGTTCGATGACCAATGGAATCATTTCAAAAGGTTGCCAGAGCAAAATAGGGGATGCGTGTATGTTTCAGTGCAATCAAGGCTACGTGAATGCAACCTCTCTGGTGTTTTGCAAAGGTGACAAGATGTGGCACCCAACAGATTCATGCACACGTATGTAAAAAGTAATTCTTCTTCTAGATACAGAATTTCATATGATTGTTGAAGATAAAAGACAATCGAAATTCTACATTTACAACGAATTCTGCAGTTCATAATTATACTTCAAGTTACTTGTACAATAATAACCTATATCGTTTATAATGGGGTACTTTAGTGAGTTAAAAATTATCTCCCTGTATTGGATAAAGTCCAAGATAACAAAATTGCAAGTTAATCCTTTGAATTGGAATCATTTAATTGTTGTTACTTATAAAGATATCCCATTTACTATGTGTGTAATTTCTTACTTCCGTGATAATTTAACTTACAGGGCTGTCAATAATTTGAAAATAGGGTATTGAAAGAATATGCTGCCAAATTTATTCTTTAACCTGATCATGAGATCATGGTTTCAAATAATTCAGCTTACTCTGTGTTATATAGAGACATTACTTTATACTTTTTCGTAAACATTCCAAAGGCAGTAAAACATTAAGTAAAGCTAAAACCCAGTTTGTAATTAAACGCACTTATGACTTTTGTATAGTTGCAGTCAAAATCACAGATAAATTATTAATAAAATGAAACAAGACGCCGTTTTGAATGCTACACAATAATTTCGTATGCATATATTGTTTTAACAATCTCTTCAGTGTATACGTGCAGTGATAGAATTGAGAATGGTGTACTGGATCAGAGTTGTGCAAAAACTCTCGGCAGTTCATGTAACTATACATGTAATAAGTATTACAATCCGAGTGTCACAGCTATGCAAGCAACATGTGGCGCTAATGGATGGAGCCCAGCATCTACTGATCTTTGTGAATGTGAGCTATTTTTAGAATATATTATTCACGCGCTTACTAGTATTTGCAAAAGTGATTTTAAATGGTCGGAAGGGTCGGTTCAAAGCAGCTGAGCACTATGTTTTAGTTGATAATGTACTGTATGCTTAAAGTAATGGAATGAAATAATTTATAATAATAATACAGATTGATGTAAATATAATTTCATACAGAATACTGCATTGACTCGTCAAATAAATGTATACGAGTTTTTTACAAATATAAGCTGTCCATCTCGCTGTATAATGTTGTATCTGTTTTCTGCACGCTTTTAACGTGACCCATAACAAAGTTGTAAACTATATTATGTTCGCATCTTACCTCACAAGTATTTCGAACTTGTGTATTTGTTTTTAAACAGATCTATATTTACATACAGTTACTAAAATGATAAAATCTAGAAACAGTTACAACTGTACATTTGCTATTCCGTTATGTTATTTTAAACACAAACAGGACATTATAGTATTACAACCATCCTTCACATGTATACTTTTTTCAAACCTTGTTAAATTTTCTTGATCTTAATCTTTGAAATTAAATAAATTACCCAGTAAGAAACAGGTACCGATATTAACATGTTTGAAACAGAGCCAGACAAAAAACAACTGAACCTAAAATACAATGATGCTTAGTCAAACGTAGAAAGGAAGGACCATACAACTACAAAACGTCGTTGAGCTGTTGATAAACACGAAACATTTAAGATGACTGTTTACAGGGAGATAACCTACATCTAGCAGATTATATTTTCGAAACAAAGATTATGTGTTCAATGAACGTAAAATGATAAATAAATACAATTTCAAAGAAGAACCTATGGCGAAAAATGACCCATTTACCACAATCAAACAATACAGAGGCTTTCTGTGATCAATCGCATCCACCCATTAATTGTACAACAACAACTCTACATAGATTATTGAATGGTTTACAGTATTGCAGCATTTTATCGATAATGACTGGAATGCATTGCTGAAACTTTTATGTTAAGTTATAATACTTCCAAAGGTTATATTATTTACGTTTTAGAGGTTAATTAGTTTGCTTTCAGTTATAGGATATGTTCCTTTAATCAATGGTATTGTACTGTAATGGTACTGTATTGCTAAAGCTTACATATAAGCCTATATGTAGCATAACCGTTAAATTTTTATAAATAATTTTCTTATCTAGATGTCAAGTGTCCATCGAGTATACCAAATGGAGAAATTACAGGCGACTGCGACTTTACAATTGGAACAACATGTATCTTCAAATGCAAAGATGACTTTACACCATCAGATCTTCATCCAAACATTTCGTGTAACTACGAAGGGAAGTGGTTTTCGGACAAACTATGTCTGGGTAAAGCATTTCTTTTCAAACTTACATTAACCTATATTAACATTTTGCACAGTAATTTTCTTTCCTTTTTAAATAAATGTAAGCCGTATACGGATTAAAAGGTCCGAGAAAATTTAATAGGGATATTTGTTTTAACGGAAAGCCTATTGAGGCCTAGCATGCATTATTTTCACATGAAATAAAAACAGTATAATATGCTAATGTTCATATCAACAAAGGGATTATATTTATAATAAGTATATTCATGGGGCAGGATTTTACAGCATGACCGCTTTTTAATAAGTAAGCCGGACATCTTGTCTCTGTTGAGTACATCATTGTCTTTGTTGCTGTCTCTTATGTGCGCTTTCCAAAATGAACAAAACGTTATTGTTATTTATTGACTTTTTTCTATCAGTGCCGCCACCAAAGAAGTTCGAATTATCTACACCCGGAGCCGTGGCTGGACTAAGTATCCTGGTTGTGCTCGTCATTGTCCTTGGTGTTGTTACCATTGTCTTGTTTCGAAGGTAAGGTCAGAATTAAGAGTAGTATTTAAAAAGTATAGGTATTGCTTATTCATATCATACTTCCAAGTATAGTGATATAATATACAATGTATTATGAAAAAGTAATTTCCATTTTGTGTTAGTACGTTACATACCTACATGTAAATGTCGGTTATAGTTGTATTTCAATAAATTATGATAAAAATCTTTTGTACCTACCTTTAAGGTTTATTTTTATTTTTATTGGCTAAAACAGAAATAACTCTAGTTCATAAACATTTTCCAAAAACATCTAATATATTTAAGCATCTTGAAGTTTCTTGGCCATTATAAGTAGACAAAAAAGTGTGTCCAGTTTGATCAGCAATTCAACTTTGAAATATATCTTGAAATGTACATGTTCTACTTAGTTTAACCCTATATTACAGAACGTATAACAAAGAAACGTCTTCGAAGTATTCCGAATTCGACAATAATTACGGTAGAAGTATTTCTTTGGGAAATGCCATGTACGGACAAGACAGCGATGTTCAAATCAATTAGAATTCATATAAGCATTCTGTCTCACTTTTATTGCGCTTAATTCAATGCAGACATAGATCAGATACATTGTATGTACATGTAGCTACCTTTTAATGAGAAAGGGCGTTTTCTTACTTTCTCTTTGGTGAATATCAAGACTTCCAGGTAGTCTTTTGATTATGAAGAAAGAATTTTTTTAACTTTTGTGAAAAAATGTGCAAAAGCTTATGGAGCATTGAATGGTCTGCCTGATGAAAGTGCTTTGAATTTAAGTGATATTATTTAGACTTTCTTTAATTCTGACTAATATTTATATCTAACAGGACCAGATATTACAAAAGGTGAATAAATGCAAAGCGTTATTTTCTACGCGAACGCTCATTTAACGTCATGCGGCGCAATATGACGTCATGTTTACAGCATATCGGTTCCCGCTGTCATGGTTTAATAAACATAATTTTTCTACTCTTTGTATATAGAGACAAAATGAGATGTTAAATTGTAAGTTAATATATTTGATGTAATATTATATTCATTTTTTTCTGTTTTTATTCTTTATCTTAAAATGTTATTGTCTTTCATTTAAGCAGAGCCATTATCATTAATTTGTATGCATGTGCATGTTTTATGTAATAAAACCAACCATTATGTTAGTGGCCTGTATTTGTATATATTATAGCAATGTTAAACTTGGATAAATAAAGGTTTACAAATTTTACTAAATGTTTTTTATCTTATCGAAGAATTAAATTTTGGACAGTTGCTATATCGCATGAAATGTCTGGCAAATAGTGGGAAAAATCGTTAGTTATTTGATCACCACTGCTATATTAATTGAGTGAAATAACAGAAAGGGTACAACCATCTTATACATTGTATGTATATTGCAAATAATGGCCCTTTGTCATACATTTCTCAAAAGAGATCGAACAGCATAGTTTGCCATATAAAGTAGAAGAGCGCAGAGCAAGCAAATGAAAACGAACTTTGTTATAATAAAAAAGCGTTTGACTTTAAAGGATGATGTTTCTTCAAACTATTTGTTTTTGTAATATGCAAAAGTAAAGTATTCTGATTACAAGTTTACAAATGCTTGACATACTATTTGCTGTGGGTTTGTTGTTTTTTTTTAAATTTCGGACGTATATTTTGTAAACGATACCTTTGATAAAACTGAATATATGTTTTTCTGTAAATACTTCGGCTGTAAAGATATACAGTCAAACCTGTTAATAAAGACCACTTTTAGAAATGACATAGAATGGTATTTGTTTACGCGTGGTCTTTATTCACATGTGTGTGCACCGTATTTGAAAAATACACGGTTTGCTCCATGCAGATCTTTATTTGCAGGGTGGTCTTTATTCGGAGATGGTCTTTAATATGCGTTTGACTGTATTTCTGATTCAAAATTTCCAACAGTCATTTGTAGTGTATTAAAGATATGTACACAGATGTTCTCATTGAGGTATAGTTAGGTATGAGCAACAGTCAGATTTTCACATCAGTATATCCACTATGCATACACTAGTACATCTATGTGCAAATGTCATGTAAGAAAAAAAATGATATAATATGTAACAATTCAGAACTGAAAAAACGGTTTAAATTTCTGGTTTAAAATGAAACAGAATTGTCTTATGTTCAATTTTTTTTTCTTTTGTCCGTTTTGGGGGGTTATTATATAACAATAACTTGTCATTAGAAAGTACTTGGTTTAAATTTCCAATATTCAAATCAATTTTGGGAAAATTTTTGGTTTTTTTGGGTCCTTTTCGGGTCCGCTTCCTGAAAAACAAGTAATTGTTCATTAAGGAGCGCGTCTGGGGCTCGAACCCACACCTCCGTAGCGGTACATTTGTAAATCATAATAATGTAAAGCTCATAAAAAGTATCCCAAAAACCGTGTCATTGTTTTGTGAATTCTCTCCCTTTATTCACTAGCACGAATGATGGCACAGTGATATTCTTACATAACCAATCAGGTCCAACAGGTTCAAGGAGCTCCCATGACGTTTAGATCACAAATATAACAAGATATAATGCGTGCCTTGTATGTCCAAACTTCATTCAGACTCCTTCACCTATAATTGATGTCAAACTAAATAATCTCCAAACCTTAAATAATAATAATAAAATCCTTGCAAGTATTATAACATAACCTTAAAGTTTCAGCTATGCATTCCTAGTCACTATTGATAAAATCAGCGCTTTTAAATATACTACAGAACCTTTAACCATTCAATAATCTAATTAATGAGTTGATACCATTTATTACAAAAAGCCTCTATATTGATTAATTGTAGTAAAATGATGCATTTTCACCATAGGTTCTTCTTTCAAATTGTATTCATAAATCGTTTTACGTTAATTGAACACATAATCTATGTTACGAGAATAAAATCTACTAGATGTAGGAAGTGCCCCTTTTATTAATTACATAGCTTCTGTTTTAAACAAACAAATATGTAAAAGCTTTTCTGTACGAAATTATGTCCAAGACTTCTGTCTTGTGCTTTAGTGAATAAGAGACTGAAAATAATTATCATTTACTACTGAGTGAATTACAATTGACAATTAGCAATTTCTTTTGAAATTTTGCTAAAAAAGTGTAAAAACAGGATTTTTGTAATCTAACAAATTAAACATAATCGCATTTGTAATTTGAGGAATAAGCTACAACAGCATGAATTAGCCGTAAATTTTGAACTTCATCACGCTATTTTTTTGTATGACAGTGCGTTTAAATTCCCTTTATTGTAAAGCCGAATGATATCAATGTTAATATCAGAGACAACCTTGTCGTGTACGTAAATGTTACCGTACCTGCCTGTGTCATTGTCGTGGTTTTGTTTGACGTTTTTGACGCCATACTTGCGTACGTATGTCGTCACTTCCTTGTTTTTAGTGTATTACGAGTTACGATACGGAATAGAAGTTGAAAGCAGACACAACGTGTTGTTCATTCTTTGAATTACTCAACAACTTCAAATCATTTCGATATTGGTGCCGTGACGAAAAAACATGAAGTTAGAGAAATACGTTCGATCCGCGAAGGACATTACAAAAGTTATTTCGAGTCAGTTGGAGAAAATCGAAAAAGCGAAAGAAAATTCAGATTGATTCAGTTCAACACTATCATTGATTTGATATCGCAGAAACTTGAAACGATAAAATCATTCAATGAGAAAATTTTAGAAGTAACAGAAGTGGCAGAAATCGAAGAAGAAATTCTAGTGCAGAGGAGTTTTGTTTGGATATCGAAGTGAAACTACGGCATTTGAAGGACATTAACAGAAGTTCACAAATCAGAGCAGACGAGAACACGACCAGGAAGATGATGGAATTAATACTAACAATTCAACGCAGTCATCATTAAACAAACATCGCATCGTGATCAAAAGTGAGTACATCTTATTCTAACGCATCGTTGTATCAGAGACTCCAAAGTTATCACTTCCAGTATTCAGTGGCGATATTCTTGAGTGGCAAAGCTTTTGGGATTCTTATAATTCAACAGTTCATCTCAACCCCAATCTTACGGAAGTACAGAAGTTTAGTTACTTAAAGTCACAGCTTGAAGGCAGCGCAGCTCATTCATTATTTAAGGATTCGCACCACGCATGCAAATTATATTCAAGCAGTGATCTATTAAAGGAGAGATTCGGACAAACTCATAAAATCATTCATGCTTACATACAAGCATTACTCAATTTGCCAGCGCCAAGTAATACCTGCACAGCATGAGAAATTACATCGACAAATTAGAAACGTATGTTCGAGGTCTCGAGTCTTTAGGTCAGTGTCAAAGTACATACGGAACACTATTAGTGCCAGTGATTATTGACAAACTTCCGGCAGATACTCGCAAGAATTTAGCACGTGAACATGGAAACGACAATTGGCGTTAGAAAATCTACGAAGAGCATTATATCGAGAATTGAACATAATGGAAGCGGGACAGTCAACGAAACTGCAGATACCTATGGAGCTACAGCATCATTTTTCACGAGTGCACGATACAAACGAAAACCGGAAGTAAACAGAAATCCACCCACACAGTGCGCACTGATATGAGACAGTGCATTTACGTAATGAAAATCATCATCCA
This sequence comes from Saxidomus purpurata, assembly GCA_022818135.1. Taxonomy (NCBI): domain Eukaryota; kingdom Metazoa; phylum Mollusca; class Bivalvia; order Venerida; family Veneridae; genus Saxidomus; species Saxidomus purpurata. The sequence goes on from JAFMSR010000017.1 coordinate 32,345,558, forward strand.
AACAATTGTTCAAAGATTACGGATGTGAAAATTCGAAAGGACATTATTAAGAAGAAACAATTATGTTTTAATTGTTTAAAAGGTCATCAAGTCGTCCAATGCCGCTCGAATTTCAGATGTTTGAAATGTAAAAGAAAACACCATACCAGTATCTGCGAAGGTGTGCAAGATTCGAGAATAAACAATGGCAACAGCAACCAAACACATACTTTAACAGCAAATGGAACCCAGGTTCAATCAGAGGCAGCAATTTTACATACTACAGTAGAACCTCGACCAGATGTACTCCTGAAAACCGCCGTTGCTCAAGTCTGTACTGACAAACAATACGCACAGGCAAACATTCTATTCGACGAAGGATCTCAACGTTCATTTATAACAGAGAAACTAGCAGAAAGACTGAATGTAAAACCCAATGGAAGCACTGCTATCAGTTTGGCAGCATTTGGAGATTCGTCGCAGAAACTACGACATCTAGAAAATACAACTATATATCTACTTACCGATACAGGTGCCAAGATACCTCTTCAAGTGATGATAGTTCCCACAATTGCCGTCCCATTACGTAACATTCCACAGAACGTGACGTCATTACCACATCTTAGAAGCTTGAAGTTAGCGCATCCCGTGATAGATGATGACAAATCGAGATATCTTTGTTAGTAGGAGCTGACCATTTTGGAACATCGTAGGAAATCAGACGATTCGAGGAAACGGTCCAACAGCAGTAAGTTCAAGCATCGGTTATCTATTGTCAGGTCCAGCTCAAATCTCCGGCGCCATGGTACAGTCATGTTTTGCCTTGAATGTGATGACTACAGACTTAGAGAGATTTTGGAAATTAGAATCTATTGGAATCAACGCGGAAGAAGATGAAAATATAGACACGTTACAGGCATATCAGAAGAGTGCTATCAAGTTCATTGACGGAAATATGAAGGAAAATTACCCTGGAAAGATGACCACGCCCCTCTACCCACAAACTACGAAGGACCAAGAGAAGAACAGAATCACTTATTAGACGACTTCGCAGAGAACCAAAGATTTTACAGAAGTTGCAGAGATAATAGACGAACAAGAGAACAGAGACTTCATAGAAAAGATTAGCGAGAATGAGAAATCAACCAATCAAGTACATTATATACCCCATCATGCAGTAAAGAAAGATTCAGCCACAACACCTATACGCATAGTCTATGACTGCAGTTGCCGAGAATCAGCACAGTCTCCTAGCTTAAACGACTGTCTTGACTCTACTCCGCCCACATTAAAGACTTGTCACATATAATAGTTCGATTCCGACTTGGGAAATATGCAGTTTCAACAGATATAGAGAAGGCTTTCCTAAAGTTAGACTTAATAAAAGAAGATAGAGACGTAACAAGATTTCTGTGGTTGAGCGATCCGAGTAATCCAGACAGTCCATTAGCGACATACAGATTTAAAGTTGTTCTCTTCGGTGCCACGTGCTCACCTTTCATACTCAATGCAACTTTACTCAAGCACCTAGAAAACAACGCCAGTGTCCGTCAGCAGAATTCTGAAGCGAGACCTGTACGTAGATAACATATTATCTAGCTTTCAAACAGAAGACGAAGTTTTGCAGTACTTCCGGAAAACAAGAGACCTGATGATGCAAGGAGGATTTATTTGAGGTCATGGGCATCAAACAGCAAAAGCCTGCAATTAGTTGCTACAGAAGAAGGTGTCCTTGACAACAGTAAAATCACAAAGATTCTAGGCATGTTTGGCTCACCGACACAGACGAGATTTCATACCCAGATAGAGACATTCCAGAAACCCCAAAAGGACAAAACGTGCTATTTTACAGTACACATCAAGAGTCTATGACCCACTTGGTTTCTTAGTCCAGTATTAATACGTGCAAAAATTCTTCTACAAGAACTATGGCAAGGCAAATACGCATGGGATACAGTCTTATCAGACGACATGCAGCAAAAATGGATCAGTCTAGCACGTGACATAAACAACTTAAGAGATGTAAGAATTCCACGCCGTCTCTTCAACAGATCAGTTGCAGACGACAAATACTCAGTTGCAGACGACAAATACTCAGAAGAGACGACAATACACTACATGATTCGTAGATGCAAGTATCCAGGCTTATGGTGCATCAGCTTACCTTTGCAGACGACATGAAGCATCACTATTAATGGCAAAGTCACGTGTCGCGCCATTGAAGAAATTAACTTTACCAAAATTAGAGCTTATGGCAGCAGTTATAGGCGCACGTCTAGCAAACCACCTTCTACAAGCGATTGAAGTGAAAGATGTTACCTTTTGGTCTGACAGCCAAATTGTGTTACATTGGTTGAATACCTCAAGATCAATGCCTAGATTCGTCAATAACAGAGTTACGGAGATAAGAAATATACACTCAACCGGAAGTGGAAATATTGTCCTTCTCAGCACAATCCAGCCGACCTTCTTACAAGAGGTATAACAGCTAGCCAGTACAAAAACAACAAACTATGGATGTATGGTCCAGACTGGTTAACAATCCAAAGTCAGTGGCCTATTTGGAAGCAGTCACAAGCTATCACCAGACAACCATAAGGATGATACCATAGAATCAGAACAAGAGCCGTTACATCTATCCAACATACTCAAAGAAGGTATACACAAGATAAGTCTATTGCCAAAATAGTAGCTACAGAAAGTAGTCGTGTTACGGCGTACATACTTAGGTTCATACACAACTGCAGAGCTAATACAGAGAAAAGGCTAAGAAAACCATTTACGTTAAAAGAATTACAGGAGGCAGAATATATGTGGCTACAGAATGTCAACGCACAGCATTCTCAAGAGAGTTGTCTAACTTGAAATCAAGTGAGAAGAAATTACCCATAGTACGTCAGTTAAGGCTTTTCATCGATGACAGGGAGATTTACGTTGCGGCGGAAGAATACATAACGCACCGTTAGAAGATGACACAAAATTCCCATATTTACTACCTAACAAACACATTTTCACACGCTTTCTTGTCCGGGACGCCCATGAACGCCAGTTACATTCCGGAGAAAACGCTACAATAACGTACTTACGTCAGAAATATTGGATTCCGTCAATTCGCAGATGGTACAAACAGAAGACGAAAATGTGAACATGTAAAAGAGAAATGGAAAACCATACAAAAGCCCGGATCCACCACCCCTACCAAAATTTCGCCTCGAAGACAGCGCACCATTTACAGTATCAGGAGTTGATTTTACTGGCGCACTACACGTTAAAGACCACCTTGGGAATGAAAATAAAGCATACATATGCCTTTTCAGGCGCCTCTACACGAGCATTACACCTAGAAGTAGTCCCGAATCTTACAGAAAATTCTTTCCTGCAAGCGTTCAGAAGATTTTGCAGCAGGAAGTCAGTACCCCGTATAATGGTATCTGATAAGCAACAACTTTCCAAGCTGCATCGAAGCATTTACGTCAGTGTTCGAATCCCAGTCTATACAAGAAAAACTTGGCCAGGAAGGAACACAGGGTATTTCATACCGACGAGGCTCCATGGTACGGTGGATGGTGGGAGCGCCTGATTGGACTTACAAAGAACACATTAAAAGAAAATCTTGGACGCAAAATCATTACGTTAGAAGAGCTCCAGACGATAATCACAGAAGTAGAAGCTGTCTCAACGTCGACCAATTACCTACGTGACGTCAGATGTTTCAGATCCAGTACCTTTAACGCCGGCTCACTTGTTATACGGTCGGCAAGTCAGATGCTTACCTACCCAGAGTATGCAAATCGAATCGTATCAGACCCAACAGACAGCAATCGCAATAACATAACTAGGCGAGCCAGGGTCCAGAAGCAACTTATCGATCACTTCCGGGAAGGTGGGACACGAGTATGTGACAGCGTTGCGCGAGTATCACCGAGTGACGGGTAACAACCAGCAGACGATATCCATAGGCGACGTTGTGCAGATCCACGAAGATACACCTCGAGCGCGGTGGAGGTTAGGTGTGATTCTTGAACTGATATATGGGAAAGATGGACTTATCCGTGCAGCTAAAGTTAAATCTAATGGATGCATTTCAATTAGACCAATGTGAAACTCTACCCTTTAGAGACTAAGTGACTGATATTTTTAAATTCACGCGAAAAGTGATGAACTGACGAAGATTGATATTCTTAACTCAGAGACTTTGTGATTCATTACTTATCGAGATTTTATATAACGGCTTAAAAGGAAAAGTATGAACATTCAAGTCGACTTAACTTAGGTTTCAACTTATACTTTCAGTTTATAAGTTAAAGATTCTTAAGTAATGATTTATAAATCTAGAATTTCATATTTCAAGACATATCGAAGATTTGAAAACAATTATCATTTCGCGGCCCCCAGAATGTCGGAAATAGCGCTCATTTGTATGTTATATGATTATGACGTTATTTTGACGCCATACTTTGCGTGACGTATTGTACGTCACTTCCTATGTTTTGTATGTGTATTACGAGTTACGATACGGAATAGAAGTTGAAAGCAGACACAACGTGTTGTTCATTCTTTGAATTACTCAACAACTTCAAACCATTTCGATAGTCATTGTAACGATGATATCCTTATTTATTAACTGTAAACTAGAAGAAGATGAATATGATACACATCACGAAGAGCATAGGTACCCGAAATTCAGTGAACCTATCTTACGAACTATGTTTAAATGAGATTGTATGTTCATTTAATGACAGTCTTACATGGCAGTGCATAACCTTTGCTTTTAAATGTAAACCTATATTCTTGTGAAAAAGTTAATATATATGTAAATAAGATGCTCTGGAATCACTAGACGTAGTATTAGCTTACAAATGCCAGATCGGTCCAAGTTCAGTGTCCATCGTATACCGTCCGTCCGTTCACCATTTTCTGGGAAGGAATTCCTTGATGTCATGGGAACATGAAAATTATTAAAACTCTTCGCAGCCATCACCACGAGGTCTTGAATTTAGATTTTTTTGCATGTAACATTGTTAAGTCATTATCTAAGGAGTTTATTCAAATCATGTCACGGGGTCACTTGTGTTTCACATGAAAATATAGACAAACATCTTCTTGTCAGACAAAATCAAGCATAGAACTTAAATGTTAAGGCTTTTAACATTGTATAGTGGTCCTCTGCCATATTCGACTATGGTCGAAGTTGGTCCGAATCTTTTATTGTTTTTCACATAGACATAAAACATGTAAATTAGGCCTGGCGCTTGTGTGACTTTTTCTTGGTCTTCTGCCAAGATTTTTCAATTTATATCCCTTGGGACAAAATTTGCCCATCCCAGGGTTCAGTGGCCTTATACATGTGTAGACTTATATAAGACAGACGGCGTTAAGCTTGAAATGTAGCATTGACACGTATGTTGCTGTTTGACATGCATCATTGTATATATCTGTTCTTTATAGAAACACTTAAGGTCTTTCTTTATTTTTAGCAATTTCACTTGCTTAAAGGGACATACCCTAAAACTGATGCCAAACTAAATAATCGCCAAAACATAAATAATAGAATCTTTTGAAGTATCATAACTTAACCGAAAAGTTCTAGCTATGCATTCCCGGTCATTATCGACAAAATAAGCGATTTAAAAAATGCTGTAGTACCATAAACCATTTAATAATCTATGAAGAGTTTGTACAATCTATGGGTGGATGCGATTTATAACAGAAAGCGTCTATATTGAGTAATTGTGGTAAAATGAGGCATTTTGCGCCATAGGTTATTCTTAGAAATTGTATTCATTTATCATTTTATGTTCACTGAACACATAATCTATGTTACGAGAATATAATCTGCTAGATGTAGGGAGTGCCTCTTTAACAACGTGTGTATTGTAGATTATTTTTAACCATGTGTTTAACCGAACGCAAGTAACCCATTTTGTATGAACTAAGGTATCTTACAAAGTAAACCAGCCATCGTTTATACATTATCTATATGCAATACCAAGTCGTATTGTGCTAAACATGCACAGTTAAATGGTATTTTGCCAACAATATGATTTCAATAACAATGAGAGTGTAAAATATAAAATGAGGCATGTGCAACAGTTGTACGTTGAAATGTTACTGACATATTTTGGTCGGTTGGCTTACAAACACGATAACAAAAGATATACAAAATGTGAAAACGAATATACTTTTTTCAGTTACATTCTTAATATTTGGTTCTCTTATATACATGTGAAGACTGTGTGTCTGTATCTATAAGATATCTAAAAAAGGAGCATTTTATCTTTTTGCACTGAAAACCGGTTTGTATTGTTTTTTTTTATTGGAAACATGTGACAAGTGGTCATAAGTCGTTAGTCTGGTTCCCTGGTCGTACTGGCAGGCTTTCAGGTCGGTAAAACTCAATAATGGTGGCACCAAGTGTTTATTTCAAATAGTTCTTGACAGAATTTAACAAAAGCTCTTTTGAATGCTCAAATTGTGAACGTTGTAAACATTGATAAAGTGTTACCATTAAGTGAACTATATTGCCGACTATTTACTTATAGAAGACACTTCGGATAGAAGGCATTCATCTTTTTCATAAAATTTTCAATTTTAAAGCGAAAACAAATACAACAGAAAAAGCAGAAAAAAGGAAAGTGGTCGGATTTGAACCTTATCTGTAAATTGGAGAGCCAGTGACATACATGTAACCCGTTGGCTACGGAGTATAAGTGAAACGTGAGGGCTTAAGTAAGACGTAAATGGTTAATTTCTATATAACAACATGCTAATCTGTTAGTATATAGACTTAATATCCGAAATGTCAACGAATATCCACCATGTCCTAAATTTAATAGCAATTTGCACTGGGCTTTTATTTACAAATCGCATACTGCAAGGTTTCTTGAATGATCAATTCCTACATAAAAAACTATCAACTCAATGCACAAAAGCTTTTGTGGGCGCCGTCATAATTGAGCTTTACCTGACTGGTGCCGTATGGGTAAGGGAGGGTAACATTAGCCTAATCATTATTTCTACCTGGGCTCATTTTCAACATAATTTGCAAGTTATTGCAATAAATATTATAAATTAATAAACACAATGTATGCTGGAAATCATACATACATGTACATGATAAATTATGAAATATTAAAACAGGTTTGTTTACTTTCCGTCCTTGGAATAAGATTAAATCATAATTTTAGTACAGGTATTTATTCTAATTTCAGCCATAAGTAGGTTTAACTCTAGAGTTTATTTTGTTATATTTTTATTCAGTTGAAGCATACGAAGTCCCTGACAAATTTGTTTTTTAGTCCGGTATGAAATAAAAGTCTTGATTAATAATTTGACACGGTTCCTCTCTGACCCTTATTCTCAACTTCTATTAAATTAATCTTGTGATAATCTTGTGTGAGCAATTACGTGCAGTTGATAATACCTTTTATTGTCGCCTTTTTTGCAAGACACATAATTAAAGTAAATCATACACTTTACTGCCTGATAACTGATATTACACAAAGGTAGCATGTTACATTTTCGTGAATGTCAAATAGGATTACAGAATAACTGTTGTATATTTCATGAATCTCCTATAAGGAAGTAGATAATAAGAAAACTGTAATAATTTATACTAGAAATACCTGATTGTTGATTACAAACAAATAATAAACGGCCTATTCGATTACACAATATTCTTTCATACCGTATATGTATACTTATACATAAACTCGTAATGTTTCATTTTGACCAAATCTCAAGTCAAAATTCCTATATAACATCATTGTATGTATCAACCGATGTATATGTATGCTTGAAAAATTAGAATAAATATTAACAGAGTCAATGTGTGAAGACAATAACATGACGGGTGATAACATAAAAAAGGTGCAAGAAAAACATGGGGATGCATGTCCCAATACCCGATGCCCAATGCAACCAAAGATGGTTAAGAATACATCTTTAGTCATCTATAAAAGTGACGAAAGATTACAGCGCGCATAATTATGTAAAAGCATGTGTCTTCCTTTGTGTAGATGCAGACTTGTACTAGAAAGTAAGTTAAATTCTAAATCCTCCAATTGTCGTCCAGCTGTTTCAATCGTCTGCAGCTGTAATGTTTATAATGTACTGCGATTCGTCAATTGTCTGTGCATGACTTTTTTCTTTTATTTTTTCCATTGTATGACCTTATATATCAAATTGAAGGTACATTAAAGTTGGACATATTATTCCAAAACAACGTTCTGGTATGTTTATTTAGCCCAGTCATTCATTGAAATTTTATAATAAGAAAACCAACCCTTCATGCAATATCATTTAAATGAGAATATATTCAGTTTCGGACTTAATTTACGTTGGATATGCATAACTTTAAAAGATCAATATCACAAGTTGAATGATTGCATATTGGTGAAACAAAGACAAGAACTTTTTGCACGTTTTGCACGTACAGACTGTACCTGGGAAATGCTTCCGACCTTGCACGAGTTCTGTACGACATCCATAATGAGTCATTCAAGGACATTTGCTACAGTTTCTTATATGTATACAGGGCATATTATTTAAATTATCTACCCTTGAAAATTAGAAAATATAACAAAATGCTGTATTCATGGGCAGATAATTCAAAACCATCCCGAGTGACATATGATTTTCATTTCAACACTATTCTTAGTCAACATGCCAGGTTTGGAGAATTTTAATGAATGGAAAAATCTTCGTCCTATATACATGTAGGAAACTGCTGCAAACGTCCTAAAGTTAATTTGATACGGACAAACGCATTTGACGGACACTGACTTTATTTGATATGTTGGAGTACATATACAATAACAAAACATACCAAAACGATAGCATTGAAGTTTTTAATTAGCAAAACAGTCGTCCTGGTTTTAAGGGATATCAATGTATGTGGCACATAAATAAGTTATAAAACACAGAAGCTCTTCAAAATTAAACTCCATTGAATGACGTGCATTTAATGTACTGTCAATCATATCAGACGCATTGATAGAATTGGGAATGGTTAACTGGACCAAGAACACTTGGCTGTTCATGTACAATGCAGCTATAAATACAATAAGTTTCTTTGCTACTAATTGTGTTCCAACAAAGATAGTCGTAATAGTTTCAAAATAGTTTCAAATTGGCTAATTGGTATAATAATATATAACATCGGCCGTGAGTGATTCATATTAAAAGAGTCGTTATTTTCACTTTTTTGCATGTTATTAACACTGTTCTTAGATAGATCTGAAGTATTATAGATCTTTGTACAAAACTCATGACTTTAATGAAATATGACAAGCAGGTATTGGTCTTTTTTCAAATGAGGTAACTGATGTCCCAGAAGGTTTTCCTTAATAATTTTACTTTGTCAGAATGGCGTCAATGTTGACAAATTTGGTCACTGGTAACTGTGTAAGACGTCATCAATTTACCGAATGCGTCTGTGACGTCACGGTAATCTAGGCTTCCAAGATGGCTGACAGTACTGAAATTATTAGGCTCTAATATGAAAATGGCAAATTTACATCTATTGTGTGAAGAAAATTGATTAAAATGCATCCTTCAATAAAGGCACCTTCCAAAAAACAAATCATTCGAGTGGTTCAAAACTTTGAGCAGCATGGAGCAGTTTTAGATCGCAGGAAAGATTATACCAGGAGTCAGACCGATAAGGGCCCGTTCCGAAGAACTGATTCAAGCAGTGTCTGAAGTTGTAGGAGAAACTCACAGAACACTTTAAAATAATTTAGTAAGGATGATAACTCCTGTTTCGGGGGTGGTATGAGGACTTAGTATAAGTCAGTAAGAGTATTGTCCCTTATTTTAAGGGAGGTACATTTTAATATTTAGAATAAGTTAGTAAGAGTCATGTCCCTTGTTTTAGGGTACATTAATCTTACTAACTGATATTAAGACCTTAATATTTACCTCCCCTGAAACAGGGGTAATCACACTTACTAACTCATTTAAAAATGTTAGGATTTACCACCCCTTCAAATAGGGGACATCACTGTTACTGAATGATATGAAGACCTCAAGATTTATCTCCCTGAAATAGGGGAGATCATTCTTACTAACTTATTCAAGACATGAAGATTAATCTCCCCTGTTTCAAATGACGTCACTCTTACCGACTAATTTATGATATAGAGACAATTATTTTTCATTATTTCAAATAGTTCGGGGTAGTTTTGTGGAAACGCATGCGACCGTGTGACCGTGCGACCGTGCGACCTCATACACGCATCACAATTGGATTCCCGATTTCAAACGAAAACAGGAAACAAATTCAAACTGTAACCAGATACGTATCCCCAATGGGAACTTGATATCAGGTTACTTGAACGGGTGCGATAAACACCGCGATATTTGTGAATTTTTTTTATAGAGCTAGATATATCTGTCTTTCTTTTCACATTTCAGCTCAAAGTATCAGTCGGTTAATCAACAGATTGAAGTTAGAATATGATTATTATTTGAAATCATTTCACGAAATTGACAAATTTAATTTTTAAGTCGTACCAGACTTTTGAAGAGGTCTTTTTCTATAGTTTTTCTACCGTAGTAAAACGTTTTGCATCACACCATTTTACAGTTTTTCTACCGTAGTAAAACGTTTTGCATCACACCTTTTTTCAAAGTAAACAATAGAGTGTGTCATAACTTGTAACTATAAGGTTAGCTGCCCTTATACTAACTTCTTTCAATACAATATTAAAAACATTAAGTAAACATGTACGTGTATATCGTTCATATGTCTTGCTTAATGTTCACCTACATGTTATTATATTAGTACAGTAATTCCGCATTTAGTTTACAGAGGCACTTTCAATTTACATAGCACCACCTATGATGGAACTAATCTCTAATGAGAGAAAGGGCCAGCCACTTCCATCTTATCCAGTTAACACTGGAATGAGCCTCGTTTAGAATAAGTTGTCTTGCCTAAGGCCATGCTTTGTGTGTCTGTAGCGAGGATCGAGCCCTGACCTATTGAATATGAAGCGAACACAGTTACCACTATAAATCACTCAGGTCCACATTCACTGGGTCCGAACATTAGTGTGCACCTTTTAGTATATGAAAGCGATTGATAGCTAGATTTTTTAAGGTAAAAACTAATTTAATCCAGTCACATGGTAAGGAAAAAAAAGAACTTTGACCGGGTTTATGTTCCATGAACAGTTGTTTAACCTTATGCTCTCCCGACTGAGCTATCGGATAATTACAGCGTAAATGTCTTATTTCAAAAAATGTTACTACATGTTCTACATTACACTTAATTGGCGATTGAAGAGTTCCAAACTCCCGGTCAAATGCGGATGTTCAGAAAAAAAAGTATTAACATTTTGATATTTTTAACAATGATGATTACCCATTTTTAATCTTACCTACTTACTAGCCGATTTTCGATAAATTTATAATATTTGTGTAAGGAACTATTGCCTACTTCACTTGCATGTAACATTTTCCTATCCCTAAAAATACGCCCGATATAACTGTACTGGCTAGCTTACATACAAAATAAACTAGAATCAGAAAAAAGAGCTTAGTTTTCTGTTGCACTATGGAACCCTCGACGTTGCGTCAGAAACACCATTTTAGTTTGCTGTTAGTGGAAAATCACAAGGACCTACACACAGCGAATAATATTGCGAAAAAAAATCAATTAAAATTATCTTGAAAAATACGCTACAGCGCTTTGCGCTACGTGTTAGTTAGTGAAACGTAAGGATGCGACATAATGAATCCGATTTCAATGAGATATATTGCAATTGACACATTACTTTCCAATTTTGGTATCAATTACAGCGATCCTTACGTAGCTTCAAATCCTATATATCTGTACTTGACCTTTGCTACGATACAATTTGAAATGTAATAAATCAAATACGCCTCATTTACTAACAAAATAAATCTTGATATTACAATTTTAGACATGGCTATGTGGCAAAGTACTAAATCATTGAAGATTACAAAAGAAAGAATAATTGTTTAATGTTGTTTATTAAATCAAATTAAATGTATCTCGTACCGGATATTAAAGTTGGCGTGAATGGCGTTGTCAACAAAGGGAAAGCCAAATTCATACCTGATCAATGTACGTTCATGAGACGTGCTTTTAAATAAGTAATATTATACACGTTTAATTTCTTTTAGCCTCAAACCTTTATATAAACACTTTGCATCAATGTATGTGGGTGCATTAATAAGTTTGCTAATTTATATGCGAGTAATATGTCGGCAGGGCTATGTCATCCAGCGTCTGTGGAATCAAAAAAGTCAAATGTGGTTACACTAGCTTTAAGTTAAGCCTATAGATGTAACGGCGTACGTTCAAAATATAATCATGCGTACTTAAAAGGTTAAGATACTTAAGAAAATTTAAAGTACTTTGCAAATCAAGGCATTTGTGTTTTGCTTCATACAAAATGTATCTATCACTTCAAACATATGAAAGTAACTTTAAAATGACGACAACTTTCGTTCAATATTTGTATCCAGATAAACAAAATGCAAATGCATCTGTCACCGTATAGCTTCTTCTGAAAGTACGCTTCTGGGTCAGGTGTAGATATGTAAGCACCGTTAAAAATCCGGTAGAAAGAAGCTTAACATACAGCTTGTCCCATCAATATAAATTAGAGATGAAATTATTTTTCTGATTTTCAGGATATTGTACTATAATACTTGTCTTAGCTATTTGCAACCGTTCTAGAAAACGATTTAGATCATTTTCGAACTTTAGATCTGGAGACTATATATCCATATGGCTGTGCCCATATGCGCAACATCTACTTATAGTCAGATATATGTAAGATATGGACAATGTGTTTTTTATAATTATGATACTTATGCAACGGCACAACAGACAACAAAGAAACTGTGACAATGTATAAATGTTGATAATGTATTCACTGGGAGCGGTAAGTTTAATGAATGTTTAACGATGACCAATGACATATTTTCATACAAAACACGTGTGATCTTCGTGAAAAAAAATTGTTTTAAAAAATCATTTAAAACATCCGCTATTAAAATGGAACAAATGAAACTTCTGTGTGGTTAAGATAATATTCAATATTCAATTTAATACATAAAGAACTGAGAAACAGAATGCTTGACGCTAATGTTTTAAGAAGAGGTCAATTTCATAAACATCTCTATCTTTGGGCGGACTATCTGGAACTTTGGCTATGTGCGTCTGTCTAGGGGTATGTTCAACATCTTACGATTGCAACTATAATTAAATATCTTCAATTAAGGTTATCAAACCTTATGTACATCCGTTCATCGTTTGCTATATAATCGAAAGACTATGTACAATCGAAATGCATGTATAGCCATGAGAAATATATGTATAGCCATGAGAAATATATGTATAGCTATGAGAAATATATGTATAGCCCTGAGAAATATATGTATAGCCATGAGAAATGCATGTATAATCATGAGAAATATATGTATAGCCATGAGAAATGCATGTATAATCATGAGAAATATATGTATAGTCATGAGAAATGCATGTATAATCAAGAGAAATATATGTATAATCATGAGAAATGCATGTATAATCATGAGAAATGCATGTATAGCCATGAGAAATATATGTATAGCCATGAGAAATATATGTATAGCCGTGAGAAATATATGTATAGCCATGAGAAATGCATGTATAATCATGATAAATGCATGTATAATCATGAGAAATATATATATAGCCATGAGAAATATATGTATAGCCATGAGAAATGCATGTATAGCCATGAGAAATGCATGTATAATCATGAGAAATATATGTATAGCCCTGAGAAATATATGTATAGCCATGAGAAATATATGTATAACCATGAGAAATGCATGTATAATCATGAGAAATATATGTATAGCCATGAGAAATATATGTATAGCCATGAGAAATGCATGTATAGCCATGAGAAATGCATGTGTAATGAGAAATATATGTATAGCCATGAGAAATATATGTATAGCCATGAGAAATATATGTATAGCCATGAGAAATGCATGTATAATCATGAGAAATATATGTATAGCCATGAGAAATATATGTATAGCCATGAGAAATGCATGTATAATCATGAGAAATATATGTATAGCCATGAGAAATGCATGTATAATCATAAGAAATATATGTATAATCATGAGAAATGCATGTATAATCATGAGAAATATATGTATAGCCATGAGAAATATATGTATAGCCATGCGAAATATATGTATAGCCATGAGAAATATATGTATAGCCATGAAAAATGCATGTATAATCATGAGAAATATATGTATAGCCATGAGAAATATAAAGCGTTGATTACAAACATCATGGTAATTTCTTTTTTACCCGATGCATATACTGTAAACAGACAACATTACACGGAAAAGAAAAAGAACTAAACTATGTACATGTTGGTGTATAATAACCAAACATTCCCAGAAATTATTTCAGAATTACACTTTCATCGCCTGTGATAAAAGTAAAAGACAGAATGACACCTTTTAATGTGTTGCGAATTTCCATTATTATCTGTAAATGAAGAAAATTAAGAAGATTTTCATACTGGGTGCAATATAAAGAACTACGGTCTAGCATGTTATGATCAATTTAAATTTAAAACTGATCAGAGGAATTTACGCGAAGTCACACACTATCATACAAGCTGAGCATGGCCGAAAAATATGTATATGTAAGATATGACAACATAATTTGCAAGGTTTAAGGGAGCAGTATGTATGTGAAACAGTTTTATCATGAAATGAATCAATAATTGATGCAAGTGTACATTCTTGCTTTTCTTTTCATTTGCTTTTGTTGATACTTCGCTAGCCTGGTTCTTAGTGCTCGCAGCCACCCAATCTCGTTCACAATTTTATTTTTTAATCACGTCATTCGTTGCTTTTTATTTTTCAATTCTAAATATGTAAATATATATATATTATTCATACTTAACATTGAAATATCAACTAGTTATTGTTTTAAAATCCTGTGCATAATTGGACGGTGACGGAGATGACAGTAGCTTATTATATTTGATATCCTATGATAATTCACATAATGCATATCTACCTTCTTTGCTTGAAAAAGAACCTATTGAAAAGCAATGACCGATACAAATTCCCGATGTAGTTTTAAATATTTCCATTTGTATCACGTTTATTTACAATATAGTTACTTAATCGAACGTTTTATCAAATATAGATAGAATAGTATATTTCTGTAAAATCAATGTGCATTTCTGTACATTTCGGTATTCTTCGCCCTCGTGAATCATTCCGCCCGGCACATCACCTCCGGGGAATGCTTCAATTTCGATAATGCACTCCAAGCCATAGATTATTTCTTCAATAAAATATATCACATTTTTATGGTGGCTGATTTGGTACACTTTTGTGCGTCGTTCGACAACACGACAAAACGCCAAACGGCGCGTTGTCGCACTGTCGTCTTGTCGTCCTGTCGCTAGCGAAGCACGCCAAACGGCGCGTTGTCGCACTGTCGTCTTGTCGTCCTGTCGCTAGCGAAGCACGCCAAACGGCGCGTTGTCGTGCGGCGTGTTGTCGCGATGTCACATTGTCGCTCGGCTCAAATTGAAGGATTGGCTATTTGGCGCTTTGTCGCTCGGCACATTATCACCATAATACAACACGCCGCACGACAACGCGCCGTTTGGCGTGCTTCGCTAGCGACAGGACGACAAGACGACAGTGCGACAACGCGCCGTTTGGCGTGCTTCGCTAGCGACAGGACGACAAGACGACAGTGCGACAACGCGCCGTTTGGCGTTTTGTCGTGTTGTCGCTGGCGACAACACGACGCACAAAAGTGTACCAAATCAGCCACCATACATTTTCGACGTGCAACACGTGTGGTAAGTGGCGCACGTGTCAAACCGTATGCCATGTCAAGTTACGATGAAATATTGCTACGCGATGAACATAGTTCGGGGTATTTTGCAAAGACAAGATCGTGTTAGAATTGAAATACATGTAATAAATGTATCCAAGTAATTTTTCGTGGAATAAGATACAGACAGTTGTCCGTACACGTGTACGCACCCGTGATTTAACTACTACGCATCCGAACTCTTGACTGTATTTTAATGAACGATAAAACACGAGGACGCATTAATTACTTCTTAAATCTTGCGAATTTGTAGCCGAGTAGGTTATACAGTTATTGTGTTAGAATTGTATAATTCTTACCAAGCTGCATGCAGATAAGAAACTGTTCATAAACTGTATTTTTTCATTTCTAATTTATTTCTTATTACGTGTTGTTGCCGTAAAAGAGCGTCTTTCAATTAATTATCAAATGGATGTCTTTCTGGGAGGGCAAAGCCAGCTGTCATTCCTGATAACATGCTAGATACACACTGAAACTCAAATAACCTACAAAGCAGTTCCTGGTATTATTTTTTCCAGCCGTTTCGAACTCGATGAGGTTGTTGAAGATAGTTTCGCGATAGGTGCCTCATCTTTTAACAGATGCTCAGAAAATCCTTAGAATAAAACTGCCAAAAGTCTCCAGAGAAAATACAAGAAAATACGTTATTAAACGCCTTTATGAGCTAGACTTGCCATGTCGTTGTCTAACAGTGGTTAAGAAAAGGCCGATTAAGGCCAAACGTGAACGAAGCGCTAAAATTGCGCTGTATTCAGTATTTTGATACCAATGGCGGCCTCATATTTTATTCAAATCGCAAACCGTAAAGTTATGCAAAAAGTGCGTTATCTACTTCAATTGTTCTAATTTGCTTTTGACAAAAGTTTAATGTCCATACATACTTGGTAATAGGCAGTAAATCTGAGTCTACAATTTTTTCAATGAAATTCTTCGGAATAAAAAGTTGTCATGAAAACATGACTGTTTGTCCTAATGATTGCTTTATCAAAGTTAAGGGCATTCCAATAGAAGAAACTGTAAAAATCCGTTCTTGACAAAAGACGACCTTTATAAAATAATTACTTTTTAAGCAAAATAAACGCCAAAAAATATAAACATCTAAATTATGACGTTTATAATAAAGCGTTTTGAAAATATTTCAAATAGAGTTAAAATGAAGATTTGCTACTGTTAAAGGGGTATAACGGTTTTACCAGTTTCTACCCCTGATATGGCCGTACATGGGTAATTAGGGAATTATCTCGTACGTTTTGTGTTGAGAAAAGATTTTACCGAACACGATAATCGGATATTTGATGTTTCAAATTACAAAATGTAATCAAAAGCAATATAAAAATGAGAAATCTTGATACTGTTAGACATGGGTGTAGTTATAATATTTTCACCCATATCGGATATGTCAATACGGGTATAAATGGTGTATATTTCAAGTCTGGACGAAACTTAATTATCATATTTGATATGAAACTGAATTTGATTATGGTAACACGTTGTTTAGTGTTTACTGTTTACAAAGATATAGAATAAACCGAAAAAATTTCACTTAATGATCAAGAGTATGAGCGTACAGTCATGGTACATATTTTGCCGCTGTATTATTCAAAAAGACAGTTTATTCCAAAGTTTATTTACAAACATGCATAAGTGGTTAGCATCAGGAATTGTCATAATAACTATAAGAATCAGTACCTCTGGGTTGCTTACTATTTTTAGATGGGTGGGAAACACTAATTTTGATTTCATTTCCGTATTTTGTAGCATTCTTTAGTTATGACTTAGTTATTTTTAGTGATGACTTAATTTAACTTAAGTTGCCTTTTGCTATTTATGTGTACGCCTAGTTAATGCATAAATAAATGGGACAACCATTCGTGCATGAAGATAACATTTCTGTGAAAGACAATGGCATACGTCAGTAGTTATATTTCAATTGCTACCGACTATTGTTTTGTTAATAGCATATTTAAAAAGAACAGATCTATCTTTAATCTTCAGATCCTACCCGATGATACTGTTCAGGCAATGTCTGATCATTTGCACATTGTTACAATCAGTTTTTTGGCCAAAAGTTAAAAAAACATCCTTATTCAATTATCTACACACTTTATTACTGTTGTGAAATGATAAATTTATTTCAAATAAATTAACTCAAAATTGTAGAAACTTGTACAAAGTTACATACAATTAAAGTAAAGCGTACAGGAGTAGAAGAAACTGACCGGGCTTCTAGCGCGCTTTGCGTCACGGTAAGCAGTATTATTATGTATTATTTGGAATTTAGGGCGTGTCTAATGAGTAGGCGATTTCACAATACATTAATTCCTAATATAACGTGTCACCTTACGTGCGTTTGAGAGTTACAAAGTCTCTAAAACAAGGTCAGAAACGTAAAGCAAAAGGCTATCGAAAATCTATCCATTATTTGGAAACACAACACGGTTTTGTTCAGTTTGACATAAATAAGTCCATTTTAGAAATAGAAAATTTTTGGACAATGGATGATTCAGTCCAGTTGATGATGAAAAAGTCCATTTTAGAAATTGAAAAACGTTTGAACAACTAACGGTTCTGTCCAATTTAAGATGAACAAGTTCATTTTATAAGGGTTACAGTAACTGCTGTTAACATACCCATAGACAATCTCATATGTAGCAGCTATGGGCAGAATAGCTGCAAAAAAACAAATGTAATGCAATCTCATTTAGCAACATAAATCATTCAGAGTTTACATAATATACTATGTCAGATTCTGAAACTTTGCTCTGTACTTTGCTTATTGCAGGTGACATTACAATTATAGAAGATAATTGTTGGTTTGGGTGTAATATCAACTCGTAATTTCACCGAGTGGGCACCAAAAGTGATTTTTTCACGAGTGAAATTAACGTGATCGATACTAACAATTTTTCTGTTAATTTAATGTTTAAACTCTACTTTTGTTGAGTTTGTTTCGATAAAATGTCGAGAACCGCAGGAAACGTCAGCAGAAAGCACAGTACGCATGACGTAATTTTAACGACGTCATCGGCGTTTGGTTTCCGACATTCGTTACGCCCGGTATACATTTTGACGTCAATCCTGGTTGAAGATTTTGATATTTTTGCTGCTTTGAAATCTTTTTTTTTTCGCTGATATTGAAAATCATTAAATGAAATGAGTTAATGTATGTCCATTCACTTACAAGCATCTATATCATCTTGTTCACGAGGCAGAGCATTTTGTAAGTTACAAATTGTTTTTTTTAGACCGGTACTCGTTTCACCACTCTTTATGCCAAAGGCAAAGTAATCAGACAAATCCAGAATATCTTCTAACCGTTTACATTTACAATTTGCAGCATCCTACTGCAGAACAATTGCAAAAGCTCATTATTTAGCATATTAGATTCTTATCTAAATACACATGCTGTTTATCTTCAGTCATTCAGTTTGCTACGATGGTATTGTCCTTGCGAGCATGTGTTGGCCAATTATATCGCGTTCTGGCTTATTTTCACACTGTCTAATGCATGAATGGACGGACGTTCACATGAATGATTCTCAACTATTATGACTTTGCCCTAACCATAATTTATTGGTCGACGTGACCGACTTTGGTCTCAACTCTCAACTCCTTAATAGCAAATATTGTATCTGTACTACTTTCAAGATGGGCGAACAAACGACTGACAACAAAAGACTGCCTTCGTGCTCCATTGAATTGATAATGTAAGATCTGACATTTTAAATAAAGTGACGCATGGAGTCTTTTTCATTGTATAATGTACTACTGACTGTACGCATGCCTGTTGATTATTCCTGCGTAATTTGAATTGAGTACAAGGCAATAAATCGGTTTCTTAACTATAAGTTTTGCTTGCATGTGTGTTGTAGATAACCCCAACTAACGTTTTGAAAGGTATTTATAGAAACTAACTGCGTAGAAAATTGACTTTGTTTTCGTTAATATGGATCCCGTTTTTCTGCAGTCGAGTGAACGTGTCACGACTATGATACAATGCATTGAGTTTTAAAATTACCGCAGTTATGACAAAAAAGTGAAATGTTTGTGAGAGCATTCTGTTAAAATTAATGTACTCAATGGTGGTAAATTCTCATTATCAAGGGAAATAGTCAAACGTTGCTTTGGAAATTCTATTCTTCGTTATTTGCTGTTTAGGACCAAAGCTAAATTAAAACGCTCGGCACATTATCCCATTTTGATGTAGATTACTTTGAAAGAGTGAAATATTGAAACAACATCCAAACTTCATAACTTTTGTATCTCACGTTCTAAACCTATGTAGTGGAAACTTGTTATTGCTTTTAGGTTAAACACTGGTTGATTTAGATAACAATACTAGTTTCATATGCTTAATTATGTCCTGTCTCCCGTAAGACAATGCCAACTTTCTCACATAAAGATGGTCAGGAGCAGGTCTTGAACACTGGACTCTAAATCAATGAAATGGTACAATGTCAAAAGCTCTTCGATGTCGATAGATGCACAAAAAATTTGGAGTTGTTGATTTTAAAATAAGAAATGAAGTAAAATTATGCGCTCAGCTGAACTGTGGTTAACTGCACGTGTGTTCATGAAGTAAAGTTTAACCATATATAGCAATATTGTTTCGCCAGCATATCGAACAAATTTAGTGAAAGACGGCAGTACGGACAGGGTCGAGTTACATAGGCTTAGTTTGTGTGAATCACTTCAGTTGAATACGAACTATGCTATGTATCTGCGGACCTGCCCTGTGAAAGTTGTAACGCTTTTAACACTACCAAGAAGTCAGTAAAGGTATACTAAATAGAGAGCGAGGCTGTAAATACCCCGATACGGTACACCTTATAACTTAGAGCTATAGAAGCTGCTGAAATTTGAACATAATGCTGGTGTTTGCACAGCACGGGGCTGACTATTTCAGAGTTTATTGCATAACACTTTGTCATAAATACTTATAGACCTGTTGCGAGTTTTAATAAAATCATGTATAAAAAAAACATCAGAAAATAAGAAGAAGGTACTTCGGAATACATTTTGTATGTAAAATGTAGTGAGAAATTACATATTTCACAGGTAATGAAAACAGATATCGTCAAGTATTAAATAGATAAACTGATTCAGTATAGAGGGATCCTTGTACATTTATGAACTGTTATATTTAAAAATATTTGAAAGGTAATTTTTAAACTTTAAAATCTCCTATTCGACAAGCTCTTTTTTATAAACCGCATGGCCGAATGGTTTAATGCAAAATAAGAAAGACACTTGTATTAACTAAAGTTTGCGCATGAAATTTGATAGTGTAGTGTCCTACATTTCAGTGACATTTGGACGGATATTTCGTTATTTATTAGTCTCGGTGTAAATTCAACTGCACGACGGTACGGAAAAGTGCATTGAACAAATATAATCTGGATACCGTAAGTTAAGTGTTTATTTATAATTTATTTATTTTTCATTATTTGTTTCATCTTCGTATTTAAATATAGTTGCTTTTTTCGGCAACTAATTTATCTGTACGGAGTAAGGAGCAGGAATTATATGTAATGATGTAATTTTTATTTTGTTTTTATTAATAAATGCTTTTTTGATCCAGTTGAAAGAAATATGTTAAATAAAAACTAAAATTTATGTCTGAGGAATATTTCAAACTTAAAAAGATCTAGAACTCAAAGTCTGTGACAAGTTGATGCGCTTAAATAAAAGATCATGCTTTTGTTAAAGTCAAATAAAATTCAGCATGCTATTTATATTTGATCAGTAAGGTGAATCGTTAGCTTTTGGCCTTTTTTCTAAACTGTGCTGATTTAAACCTGCACATGAAAATACTTTTGCAAGTTAATATATTTTGCTGTACTATTTTAATGTCACTATTGGCAAAAAAAAAAAAAAAAAAAAAAAAACACGTAAAATGGCTGAAACGAACAAAATATTCACCTTTCGGGTAACTTGCAAATATTTTTGATTCATGAAAATAAAAGTGTTAAGTATGTTGCAATACTATTTTGTTGACTCGTGGTCATCTTGATATTGTACTTATTGAAGAATGTCGTTCTATGTGTTATTAGCTGAGCTCGACAGCAGGGCAGATTGTAGTATATCATTGTCCGTCGTTCATTTATAGGTTGCAAATAGGTGTCCATCGTCCGTTCATAGGTTGCCAATAGGTGTCCGTCGTGCTTTCATAGGTTGCCAATAGGTGTTCATCGTGCGTTCATAGGTTGCCAATAGGTGTCCGTCGTGCTTTCATAGGTTGCCAATAGGTGTTCATCGTGCGTTCATAGGTTGCCAATAGGTGTCCGTCGTGCTTTCATAGGTTGTCGTGCGATCATAGCTAGGTTGCCAAAAGGTGTCCGTCGTGCTTTCATAAGTTGTTAATATAGGTGTCCGTCGTGCGTTCGTAGGTAACCAATAAGTTGCAAATAGGTGTCCGTCGTGCGTTCGTATTTTGCAAATAGGCGTCCGTTGTGCGTTCATACTTTGCCAATAGGTGTTTGTCGTACGTTGATAGGTTGCTAATAAATGTCCGTGCATTCAACGGTTGCACATAGATTTCCGTTGTGCGATGATTACCAATAGGTGTCCGTTGTGCATTCATAGGTTGCCAATGGCTCTATAATTGTTGTTTTTTTTTGTTAAGACAGTACTTTTAATGTTTCAAAAGTGTACCAATTGTTAATTAGCTGACTGAATAGCGAATCATAGATAGTATGATCAGATTGTACGCGTATGCCTGGCTGCTCATGATTGTGTAAGGTTGATTTTGTACTTTAATGGTTACGAAGGCAGCTTAGGGCTATAAGGTTGAACTTTTATTCGATCGTGAGCATTATTTAGATCTTTCATATTTTCTAGTTAAGTAATCTTTTCATTTTGTGTCACTGGCATGTGTATGCTGACATGCGGATAGCAATTACCCGTAAACACTTTTAAATACATTTTCTTTTCAATAAATGACTGTAATACTTTATCGTCAAACCTGAACGTGAAACCCAATAAAATATGTAATGCATGGCGTGATAACAGCCCAGATAAACTAAACGTTTATATACATTTTGAAGTGCTAAAAGGTTAATGTCCTGTAACCTTCAAAAATTAACCACAAAGCAATTGTCTGGTATATCGTATTCAGTTAAATTATTTTGCGGAAAGATTTAGAAAAAATAAAATTGATAAAGTATAGTTTTCCAATAATTTCTGATGCTTTTGATGTAAAAAAACAACAACAGCATGTGTTGCAACCGCTTATAACATTATTGCATAGTTGCAGTTACTCTGTGCAACTTTTAAGGTAGTAAGTACGCTAATTTCTAAAAAAAAATGTACTTGTTCAACGTTTAACAATTTGTCTTGATACTTACACATAAAAAGGTTGAATTACTGTCAAAAGAATCTGCAATGCAATGAATGACTTTTGAACGATCGCATTATTGCATTTTGAGCTTTTATGTTTTTAGTAAACAATAACATAATTGCAGGCTATTTAAATTCATTTGTTGATCTTATATGAGTAACAAGTAAGTAAATGATATAGAAAATGGTAGCTTTTTAATGATAAGATGAGATCTTGCGCCTCGTCAAATATTTAAAACATATAATTATCGTATCAGATATTGCTGACCTCCGTTTTACATCTACAACTTGGATGGTTAAATCTGTCACACGAAACCACATAAGACGAAATATTTTACACGTGAGGTACACGTCTTTTAACCGTAAAAGTAAATACATATTTGCTACATGCATTAGTTGGTTAGCGTTGTGCACATTATTTATCATGTATGCCTTAATATAGGACCAAAAGTAAATAATCAAGTAATGACGTCATCACCTCAACTCTCATATAGCACAATTCTTTGTCCAATACGTTATAACTAGTAGTTCTCAAAAGTTAAATTTTTGCATAAATAATGCCAATTTGACATAATAGAATGTTTAACTGATTCATTAAATAAAGTCAACACGTTTATTCTTTATAAAGAAGAAAGCAATATACTTAAAGTCTGTAGTCTTCCATAATGAAAATAGCAATCTGAAATAATCAAAATGTTACTTCTTGCATAATGAAAATGTCAGATTGAAATATCAAATCTTTCGTAGTGTCAATTTATATACATGTCCTAATGAATTACTTATCAAACAACAATGGAAATATGCAATAGGACATAATTATAAAATTCTCATGTCTTTATCAATGATAATGTCTGTTCCTTAAAAGCAGTGTCAATTTCTACGAAATGATTTAGTCAATTGCTACATAACGATAATGTCAGTTTTAACATAATAATTTATAAGATCTTTTGTAATTCGAACCGAAAAATTGACCTTGTAGAGGTATCATTTCTATAATGTATTGAACTCACATTAAACGGACTTACAATGCAATACACAGATTCTTTATCGAATCCAATTACTTTCAAATAATAATCATGTGCATTTTACATTTCAATTGTTAATATAATTTGCACGTATATTGGTTACAGAAAATGTTCTTTCCTAGGACACTTTGTGTATATGTAATCATGCTAGGTTAGAAAATAAAATTTCAAGCTATTTATCAATCGCATAATATTCATCTATAAAACTCACCTGCGCATAAAATAAAATGTAAGTTTAAATTTTACTTGCTGATTATCTACTTAAAGTCTAGACATACATCCCGATATAACTACGGGTATACTTCTATATCTATATGCTACGATGCAGCAATTAATAGCATTTCTTTCATACTCATCTTACTATCTTAGGACTATACGTGGCCTTTTCAACATCAGTTATTGCTTTTGTACTATCGTTGCCTTATTCGTGGCCTTTTCAACATCAGTTATTGGTTTTGTACTATCGTTGCCTTATTCGTGGCCTTTTCAACATCAGTTTTTGCTTTTGTAATATCGTTGCCTTATTCGTGGCCTTTTCAACATCAGTTATTGCTTTTGTACTATCGTTGCCTTATTCGTGGCCTTTTCAACATCAGTTATTGCTTTTGTACTATCGTTGCCTTATTCGTGGCCTTTTCAACATCAGTTATTGCTTTTGTACTATCGTTGCCTTATTCGTGGCCTTTTCAACATCAGTTATTGGTTTTGTACTATCGTTGCCTTATTCGTGGCCTTTTCAACATCAGTTATTGCTTTTGTACTATCGTTGCCTTATTCGTGGCCTTTTCAACATCAGTTATTGGTTTGTACTATCGTTGACTTATTCGTGGCCTTTTCAACATCAGTTATTGCTTTTGTACTATCGTTGCCTTATTCGTGACCATTTCAACATCAGTTATTGCTTTTGTACTATCGTTGACTTATTCGTGACCTTTTCAACATCTGTTATTGCTTTTGTACTATCGTTGCCTTATACGTGGCCTTTTCAACATCAGTTTTTGCTTTTGTAATATCGTTGCCTTATTCGTGGCCTTTTCAACATCAGTTATTGGTTTTGTACTATCGTTGCCTTATTCGTGGCCTTTTGAACATCAGTTTTTGCTTTTGTAATATCGTTGCCTTATTCGTGGCCTTTTCAACATCAGTTATTGGTTTTGTACTATCGTTGCCTTATTCGTGGCCTTTTCAACATCAGTTATTGCTTTTGTACTATCGTTGCCTTATTCGTGGCCTTTTCAACATCAGTTATTGGTTTTGTACTATCGTTGCCTTATTCGTGGCCTTTTCAACATCAGTTATTGCTTTTGTACTATCGTTGCCTTATTCGTGGCCTTTTCAACATCAGTTATTGCTTTTGTACTATCGTTGCCTTATTCGTGGCCTTTTCAACATCAGTTATTGCTTTTGTACTATCGTTGCCTTATTCGTGGCCTTTTCAACATCAGTTATTGCTTTTGTACTATCGTTGCCTTATTCGTGGCCTTTTCAACATCAGTTATTGCTTTTGTACTATCGTTGCCTTATTCGTGGCCTTTTCAACATCAGTTATTGCTTTTGTACTATCGTTGCCTTATTCGTGGCCTTTTCAACATCAGTTATTGCTTTTGTACTATCGTTGCCTTATTCGTGGCCTTTTCAACATCAGTTATTGCTTTTGTACTATCGTTGCCTTATTCGTGGCCTTTTCAACATCAGTTATTGCTTTTGTACTATCGTTGCCTTATTCGTGGCCTTTTCAACATCAGTTATTGCTTTTGTACTATCGTTGCCTTATTCGTGGCCTTTTCAACATCAGTTATTGCTTTTGTACTATCGTTGCCTTATTCGTGGCCTTTTCAACATCAGTTATTGGTTTTGTACTATCGTTGACTTATTCGTGGCCTTTTCAACATCAGTTATTGGTTTTGTACTATTGTTGCCTTATTCGTGACCATTTCAACATCAGTTATTGCTTTTGTACTATCGTTGACTTATTCGTGGCCTTTTCAACATCAGTTATTGGTTTTGTACTATCGTTGCCTTATTCGTGGCCTTTTCAACATCAGTTATTGCTTTTGTACTATCGTTGCCTTATTCGTGGCCTTTTCAACATCAGTTATTGCTTTTGTACTATCGTTGCCTTATTCGTGGCCTTTTCAACATCAGTTATTGGTTTTGTACTATCGTTGCCTTATTCGTGGCCTTTTCAACATCAGTTATTGGTTTTGTACTATCGTTGCCTTATTCGTGGCCTTTTCAACATCAGTTATTGGTTTTGTACTATCGTTGCCTTATTCGTGGCCTTTTCAACATCAGTTATTGCTTTTGTACTATCGTCGCCTTATTCGTGGCCTTTTCAACATCAGTTATTGGTTTTGTACTATCGTCGCCTTATTCGTGGCCTTTTGAACATCAGTTATTGCTTTTGTACTATCGTTGACTTATACGTGGCCTTTTCAACATCAGTTATTGCTTTTGTACTATCGTCGCCTTATTCGTGGCCTTTTGAACATCAGTTATTGGTTTTGTACTATCGTTGACTTATACGTGGCCTTTTGAACATCAGTTATTGCTTTTGTACTATCGTCGCCTTATTCGTGGCCTTTTGAACATCAGTTATTGCTTTTGTACTATCGTCGCCTTATTCGTGGCCTTTTCAACATCAGTTATTGGTTTTGTACTATCGTTGCCTTATTCGTGGCCTTTTCAACATCAGTTATTGCTTTTGTACTATCGTTGCCTTATTCGTGGCCTTTTCAACATCAGTTATTGGTTTTGTACTATCGTTGCCTTATTCGTGGCCTTTTCAACATCAGTTATTGCTTTTGTACTATCGTTGCCTTATTCGTGGCCTTTTCAACATCAGTTATTGCTTTTGTACTATCGTTGCCTTATTCGTGGCCTTTTCAACATCAGTTATTGGTTTTGTAATATCGTCGCCTTATTCGTGGCCTTTTCAACATCAGTTATTGCTTTTGTACTATCGTTGACTTATTCGTGGCCTTTTCAACATCAGTTATTGCTTTTGTACTATCGTCGCCTTATACGTGGCCTTTTGAACATCAGTTATTGGTTTTGTACTATCGTTGCCTTATACGTGGCCTTTTCAACATCAGTTATTGCTTTTGTACTATCGTCGCCTTATTCGTGGCCTTTTGAACATCAGTTATTGGTTTTGTACTATCGTCGCCTTATTCGTGGCCTTTTGAACATCAGTTATTGCTTTTGTACTATCGTTGACTTATACGTGGCCTTTCAACATCAGTTATTGCTTTTGTACTATCGTCGCCTTATTCGTGGCCTTTCAACATCAGTTATTGGTTTTGTACTATCGTTGACTTATACGGGCCTTTCAACATCAGTTATTGCTTTTGTACTATCGTTGCCTTATTCGTGGCCATTTCAACATCAGTTATTGCTTTTGTACTATCGTCGCCTTATTCGTGGCCTTTTCAACATCAGTTATTGGTTTTGTACTATCGTTGCCTTATACGTGGCCTTTTCAACATCAGTTATTGCTTTTGTACTATCGTCGCCTTATTCGTGGCCTTTTCAACATCAGTTATTGGTTTTGTACTATCGTTGCCTTATTCGTGGCCTTTTCAACATCAGTTATTGCTTTTGTACTATCGTTGCCTTATTCGTGGCCTTTTCAACATCAGTTATTGCTTTTGTACTATCGTTGCCTTATTCGTGGCCTTTTCAACATCAGTTATTGGTTTTGTAATATCGTCGCCTTATTCGTGGCCTTTTCAACATCAGTTATTGGTTTTGTACTATCGTTGCCTTATTCGTGGCCTTTTCAACATCAGTTATTGCTTTTGTACTATCGTTGTCTTATTCGTGGCCTTTTGAACATCAGTTATTGCTTTTGTACTATCGTTGCCTTATACGTGGCCTTTTCAACATCAGTTATTGCTTTTGTACTATCGTTGTCTTATTCGTGGCCTTTTGAACATCAGTTATTGGTTTTGTACTATCGTTGCCTTATACGTGGCCTTTTCAACATCAGTTATTGGTTTTGTACTATCGTTGTCTTATTCGTCTTTTGAACATCAGTTATTGCTTTTGTACTATCGTTGCCTTATACGTGGCCTTTTCAACATCAGTTATTGCTTTTGTACTATCGTTGCCTTATTCGTGGCCTTTTCAACATCAGTTATTGGTTTTGTACTATCGTTGCCTTATTCGTGGCCTTTTCAACATCAGTTATTGCTTTTGTACTATCGTTGCCTTATTCGTGGCCTTTTCAACATCAGTTATTGCTTTTGTACTATCGTTGACTTATTCGTGGCCTTTTCAACATCAGTTATTGGTTTTGTACTATCGTTGCCTTATTCGTGGCCTTTTCAACATCAGTTATTGCTTTTGTACTATCGTTGACTTATTCGTGGCCTTTTCAACATCAGTTATTGCTTTTGTACTATCGTTGACTTATTCGTGGCCTTTTCAACATCAGTTATTGGTTTTGTACTATCGTTGCCTTATTCGTGGCCTTTTCAACATCAGTTATTGCTTTTGTACTATCGTTGCCTTATTCGTGGCCTTTTCAACATCAGTTATTGCTTTTGTACTATCGTTGACTTATTCATGACCTTTTCAACATCAGTTATTGCTTTTGTACTATCGTTGCCTTATTCGTGGCCTTTTCAACATCAGTTATTGGTTTTGTACTATCGTTGCCTTATTCGTGGCCTTTTCAACATCAGTTATTGCTTTTGTACTATCGTTGCCTTATACGTGGCCTTTTCAACATCAGTTATTGCTTTTGTACTATCGTTGACTTATTCGTGGCCTTTTCAACATCAGTTATTGGTTTTGTACTATCGTTGCCTTATTCGTGGCCTTTTCAACATCAGTTATTGCTTTTGTACTATCGTTGCCTTATTCATGACCATTTCAACATCAGTTATTGCTTTTGTACTATCGTTGCCTTATACCATGGCCTTTTCAACATCAGTTATTGCTTTTGTACTATCGTTGCCTTATTCGTGGCCTTTTCAACATCAGTTATTGGTTTTGTACTATCGTTGCCTTATTCATGACCATTTCAACATCAGTTATTGCTTTTGTACTATCGTTGCCTTATTCATGACCTTTTCAACATCTGTTATTGCTTTTGTACTATCGTTGCCTTATTCGTGGCCTTTTCAACATCAGTTATTGCTTTTGTACTATCGTTGCCTTATTCATGACCATTTCAACATCAGTTATTGGTTTTGTACTATCGTTGCCTTATTCATGACCTTTTCAACATCTGTTATTGCTTTTGTACTATCGTTGCCTTATTCGTGGCCTTTTCAACATCAGTTATTGCTTTTGTACTATCGTTGCCTTATACGTGGCCTTTTCAACATCAGTTATTGGTTTTGTAATATCGTTGCCTTATTCCTGGCCTTTTCAACATCAGTTATTGCTTTTGTACTATCGTTGCCTTATACGTGGCCTTTTCAACATCAGTTATTGGTTTTGTAATATCGTTGCCTTATTCGTGGCCTTTTCAACATCAGTTATTGCTTTTGTACTATCGTTGACTTATTCGTGGCCTTTTCAACATCAGTTATTGCTTTTGTACTATCGTTGCCTTATTCGTGGCCTTTTCAACATCAGTTATTGGTTTTGTACTATCGTTGCCTTATTCGTGGCCTTTTCAACATCAGTTATTGCTTTTGTACTATCGTTGCCTTATTCGTGGCCTTTTCAACATCAGTTATTGCTTTTGTACTATCGTTGCCTTATTCGTGACCATTTCAACATCAGTTATTGCTTTTGTACTATCGTTGCCTTATTCATGACCATTTCAACATCAGTTATTGCTTTTGTACTATCGTTGACTTATTCATGGCCTTTTCAACATCAGTTTTTGCTTTTGTACTATCGTTGACTTATTCATGGCCTTTTCAAAATCAGTTATTGGTTTTGTACTATCGTTGCCTTACTCATGACCTTTTCAACATCTGTTATTGCTTTTGTACTATCGTTGACCTTTAACTCGTGGCCTTTTCAACATCTGTTATTGCTTTTGTACTATCGTTGCCTTACTCATGACCTTTTCAACATCTGTTATTGCTTTTGTACTATCGTTGGCTTATTCCTGACATTTTCAACATCAGAAATTACATTTAAAGTATTGTAGGCCCATTCATCGGCTAGTCAACATCGGTATTTTTTTACATTTTTGCTAACTTAGGCTTATTTATGGCATAACCAGCAATTAGTAATTTGCTATTTTAGGTTTATTCATATCCTATTTAACATTGGTAATTACGGCTTTCAGTTATTTACAGGAGGGGGGGGGGTGGGGGGTAGGGTTATCACTGTTGCTTGGACTGTAACACTTACTGGGCGAACCTGACCTGCATCGTACAAAACAGTGTGAAGTTCGATACGTTTGATCTAATGTGTAATCCTACTTGTTATCACTTCATATATTGATACTGTTTTGTTGTTGTTGCTGTTGTTGTTGTTCTTTATTTGTTGTTTTTTTAATTAGTAATTTTGAAATTTATTCAAAGGCTTGCGCCGTTGATGTTAACAGCAACATGGCCATTGGGAATTCCAAAATATATAAATAAGGTCCAAAAGAGGGTTCAAAACAAACTGTTACTGTAATTACAATGTACAACATGTATCTAACGGGAACGAACTATTGTTAGACTACATAAAAATGTTGCTTTCAAAGACATGGCGGTGCCGGTAGCGTGGATTGTTTACTTTCACTTTGAGATGAACAGGTATTGTTTTAGAAAAATCGTTTCTCCTCGAACAAAAATAGCAAAACTCTGTTCATTTAAACCTACAACTACTTACACATTTAAATCTACCATCTGACAGGAAACGTATGTAAGTTTTATTACTAATATGATTTATTAAATGAGACTCGCAGGAGCTGTTTCTCTCCCAAACCTGGGCAGATATCACATCGCGAACTTATATGTCGCGAGTTCAACACGCTTCTCCGATGACACCTGTATCAACAAAGGAAATTGTAACTGAAACCCATTTACTCTAAAAAATGAGACTGGTGTCTGACAAAGTAAATGTCGTTGAAAGCCCACTGACCCTTACGGCGTTTATAGGACTTTTTAAGTCATGTACTTTTATATAA
The DNA here is from genome assembly GCA_022818135.1 of Saxidomus purpurata. Taxonomy (NCBI): domain Eukaryota; kingdom Metazoa; phylum Mollusca; class Bivalvia; order Venerida; family Veneridae; genus Saxidomus; species Saxidomus purpurata. The sequence goes on from JAFMSR010000017.1 coordinate 32,376,900, forward strand.
ACTTTCTTTACAAAGTTTGTTGAGGGTAACGCGTCAGTGGTCATTTAAGATCGTTAACTGGTACGGTGTTAAGTAGTTATATGAAAATTATCATGCGGGTTCAAACGTTCAATGAAGCCAAATGATCGAATATGATTTTTGTGATGAATATATCTTACCCACTCTTTTCGTTGTACATTTTGTTACATTTCAACCGCGGCAAATTTGATACAGCTAAAAGGTTTAGATTTCATTAATAATTTTAAGACTGGATAAATACCGGTATGTGATGTACCCATTACGCTTGGTCTAAAATATGTTTATAGTTATTTCGACGAGTTCAACAGCTTGCAAATATCATTAGAAAATCAGCGCAAAATCAAATTTCGTTTGATAAACGACCTTTTGTACGTTGGTTTTAAATGCAACACTAATTTGCCTTTAATCGGTTGCTATTACATTTCTAATACAGTGCCAGACATGAGAACGTCAATGGATAGAACAGTGCGATATGGCGTTATTCTGCTAGTGGGACTTATCACGCTATGCTGTGCACAGGAAGCTGACCTTCCAGATGGTAACGTATTGATTTAACTTCAGTCATTTACTACCCCTTACCCCGCTAACTTTCTAAAATAGACTCTGCTGTCTTGCAATTTAGACACAACCATTAATTTTTAAATGGGTGCTAACTGAAATAGCGAACAGTGGATGCTATGACGAGACTGCACGGATGTGCAAGCTGATCCTGATCTGCACTCGTCGCAAAAACTCCCTGAAACTGGTGTCAAATTTATTAACTTCAAAAGCATATAGAATGGTTGTAAGTATTTCTAATTTGCATAAACTCTTAAGAAATACATATCGTATCTTTATTGGTAAAATCAGCGATTTAAAATACGCTGCAGTACCGTGAAACATTCAATACTCTATTGGTATTTATTTATCATTTTATGTTAACTGTACAAATTATTTATGTTTGGAATAAATGATGTAAATTGTTATATAATGTAGGGAGGTTAAAAACATGCCGCGGTCTGGTGTTGGTCTTACTCGACCTATTAAAAACAATTTAATAGTTCAAATGTAGCTTGGTGCATTTTGTTTACTGCAGGTTCAAAATGAGCACGAAGTACGTATTTCAGAATGATGGCTTTTCTGTGATGGCTTGATTTCTACCGTCCGTCTGTGCATTCGTCAGTCTGTCTTTAATAATTGCTTCAGAGAAACCACATTGACTATTTCAAGCAAAATTCACATGAATGTTCATATGATTACACTTTAGCAGTTCCGTTCCACTGTGCACAATAGCCGCCAGTGCTAAAAAAATGGGAAATCTTTATTTTAATGGCATCTCCTCTGAAGCCATGCGACAAATTTATTCAAACTTCATTGAAATATTCATTGGATTGTCCGCTTCCCAAGTTTCTCAAGCAGTTACACTTAGCACCAGAACTAAAAATAGAAATCTTTAAGCATCTTATCTTCTTAAACTGCTGGCCCGTTTTAACAAAATTTCAAGTTTCAAGATTAAGGTAGCGCCTAACCAAACCTAATGTTTAATATTCGTCAAAATCCTCAAGCCTTTTAATCTTTTTATTGTGTTTAAAGGGACATACCCTATAGCTGATGCCAAACTAGATAACCTCCAAAACATAAATAATAGAATCTTTGGAAGTATTATAATTTAACCTAATATTTTTTCGCCATAGATTCTTCTTTGAAATTGTATTTATTCATCATTTTACGTTCATTGAACAAAAAATATTTTTTGGGAATATAATATGTTGGGGGGGGGGGGGGCCCTTTAAGAGTTACATAACTCTACTCTTTTCAACCCTCTAAACAAATATAACAAAATAAACGATGGTTCAAGTAATTACAAGAAAAAATATCACTAAAATGTATGTTACCATATTTAACAATTGAGGACATGTAACACATTTTATTATATTTAGAGAATTCTGTCTGTTTGTAGTAATGATCCTGATCATTTTATTGTGTATGCTTAGAGATTAAAAGATCTCGTTTACGTACTTTCTAAACATAATAAAAATACGAAAAGAGTTGAAGATTTTGTGTAATAAAACCTTAACTTTTGGTCACACATTCTACCTTAAAAATTCGGTGAAGTGGTAACTTATATATTTATGTTTTCCTCTCGGATTGTCAGAAAAGTTTATGGTTTTTGATGATTAAGTTCTATCAAAAATCGAAAACCTCATTTTTCCAAAAATATTTTTTATCAACACCCAGATGCTATCGAAAGATAAAACTGGTAATTTACGTTGAAAGTATATAATTATATTTAATGCCATGTCATAAAACACAAATTATAAGTGAGACGTGTCGGTCAACATTCAAAGGAAGATAGGAGTCTGGTACTGGTTCTTCCGAGGATCGATGTTTAGGTAAACTGCATGCTCGTAAAGTGACTAAAATCAGTTGGAACGGACGTTAAACTCCTACAACAACAATATTGCCCGAGGCCAAAATGAACATTATGTTACAATAAATGTGCATTTCAGCGTAGCGGTCATACATCACAGTGATAGCGCCAAAGTTATAGAGCAAAATACGATATTGTCAATGACATATGTTTTAAGATTGTCGTCTTTTTTTCGTGTCCATCATAGCGAAGCATTAAATGCTGCAAGGAAAGCTGCGATCAAGGATAAGTTCAGACACCATATTGAATGTAAATTTATAAGACATCATAATAAAAAAAATAATTCCTACAGGATTCGTTCCGTTCGACAGTATACCAAAGAAGGAAATCAATCAATTTAAAATCTGCAATAAACAACGTTTTGACGTGCGCTGTCATGACATTATAAATGACGTATTTTTTCACTTAAGATGTACCTTTATATGTCCGCGTAAAATATAGCCTGTTGAATTTATATCTTTTTTGTGATATTCAACATGTTGAAATAGAAATAATATCATTTAAGCGTTGTTCATTGTTTAATAAACAGGTCTTTGACGTTCAGCTGCTTAGTTATAAACCACTTAGACCGGCGGCTTTCGTGGTTTATAAGAGCATAAGAACTCCGACTTGTTCTTTATCAAACGAACGTTTAAATCAATACCTTTTCCACACGAATTTCTAACTGTCAAATAGTGCATGCTGGTTTATTTTGACTTAAGCACCATTCTATATTTGACTGCACATGACAAGCCGACGGTAGATAACAGGCTAAATGGAAAACAGTGCAAACCATGATCAGATTGGCCTTGAATTGTACATTTAATCATGATCTGTACTGGTACTTGTAGCAAAGACAGACTAAATATGATTGCCAAATGGTTATAGATTTATTTTACGCATTGAGCTGGGACTGCATTTTGATATTTCTATATTTTATAATGGGCCATAGCGCACGGGTCAAAATCGTATTATCATTGTTGAACGAAACCAAACCTGCAGATACTATTTAAGGCTTCAAACGAAAGAGATATGTGATCTAGTTTTAAGTCTGTTAAAAGTCTTAAGACAATCAAGTAAACTGTGTCTTGTGTCTTTGTTATCCTTGATTAGCCAAGTACTCAAAAGTACAGCTGTAATGGTGTTAGAAAATAACAGATGTGTAAAATTTATTGTCACCTCGTGGGAAAAAAACTAATAATGAACGAATGATAAATGTGAGTAAAAGATTGAATCACTTAATGTGAATGTAGTGTCATTATACATTATTTCAAGTCATTGAGATAGTAACCAAGCGAGAACTGCGCTATCCTTGTACCTTGCAGATAGAAACAGAAGCAAATAGGATAGTTTCTCGATGTCCCTTCGATATGAGCCTAGATATTTTACAGTTAAATGAGTACATTATTTGTCAGGTTTTTATTCCTTCAGAGATTTAAAATGCCTTTTCAAAATGTGTACATACGTCCTTCTCACAACAAACAAGAGTAATATTTTTTGGCGAACATAATATCAGCTTAGTTATAGTGCTACCTTAAACAAGCGAAAATACGAATCCAAAACATTGTCGGGAAAACAATTTGAAAGTACACTGTAAAGATATTTTCTTAATAATTCTCTTAAACGGTGAGACAGTTTATTTCTTTAAAGTAGGACTTACACATTAGATATATTGTGAGTTAATGGCACATTTGCTTCGATTTAATATCCAATAAGTTTTGTTCACATTAATAAAATGGAAACAAGTTTATGACGTCAGATTCAGTTCCATGTCAGTCGACTGAATTGGTACTATGCCCCAACTTAAACCGAAGAACAATCATTTTTGTGTTTAAGGTTTTCTTACTGCCAGGGTACGGTAAAACCACATTATGTCTATGAGCAAGACGTCACGTCAGTCTATGGGTGCTTTACATTGAAAAGTATACATGTAATAAAACTTCAAAATGTATTTCCTGTCAGAGAGCGTAGATATTTGGTATGTGGTCATTGTGTTCAGGCCAAAATTGGTCCCGCCCGAGGTGTAAGTTTTTCATAAGTCACAGACATATAAACAAGAAAAAGTTAAGGTCACGCCCTGTAAAAGCTACCATTTCATTTGATAAATTTTTAGCATGACTTATCTTTGTTATTGCGTTTAGATAGTTTGAAACTTTCGAAAGGCGTTTTCAAACTCTTAACAAGTAAAACAAACAAATGATGGTTATCATGATTACAAAAAGAAAGACACTAAGTGTATTAATTTATGTTACCCAACATAATTATTTTAACAAGGCATGCAGCAGGGGTAGCCCCCTACATACCAAAACGTTTTGTTGCATTTTATACACTACAATTACATGTTTGATGGGAAAATGTCACATATCTTTTTATATCTGTCTTCAAATTAATTTTATTCTCTTACATGTGTTGAAAAATATAAAAATGGTCTTAAAATTTTAACAAGTCATGTTTTAAACATTTGTGTCATGGTTTGGTTCCCTTATACAGTAAACAATCTAAACAATATAAGAACATTTAAGCTCTCTTGCTTTACATAGAAATATATGTGAAAACTCTTAAAAAGTAGTATTGTTAGAAACTGTAGGACGTAGAAGGTATATATTTGTTTTGCAGCCTTGTGTTGTGTACAACTCATACCCCTCAGGTTAGAATTGGCCACGCCTGAGTTACGATATGTTTTGACAATGTTTGTATGTTTGAGATGTGTGTATGTATGGCCCTGACGCCCTGACCGTGCCTGTTTAGGCAGTTGTTCTCAGGGGAGTGATATAGGGCCATCATGACACTCTTGTTTTAAAATACATCATGGCGTCTAATGCATGTATAAGCGTACAAATTGGAACACGAGGTATTAAAATCACAAGTTGAATAATTATAATAATAATAAAATACTTATTTATAGAAGGTAAACAGATTACGTAAATGTACAAAGCATTAGACTTATTTGCAACGTGGCCTTCTGAAAAGAAAAGAAATAGATGCGTTTCGTAATCATCGTTTCGGTACATTAAACCTAACTTTAATGGTATGATAGAAAACCGTGACCGGAGATAGAAGCCGCATGCCTTTTCATGAGTATATAAAAGCCTTAACAAAAGCACACTTGAAAATTTTTTTAGCAACTGAAGCATTTTTTTCAAACAACTTCATGTCACTGTGGTAACTAGTAAAATCTTGTTATAAAACCGTACATGACTTTTTTTACATAATGTCTAACGCTTGTAGATTTCGTCCGTGATACTGAAAATTTGTGTACCTTAATATTGAAATATAATTTAATGATTCAATTGAACTGAACACTACTGTGCAACTTAGCATTCTGTTGGCACAAACAAAACATGATATTAAACCCATTTCCTCGATGTTTTGTTCTTTACAAAGTCATACTTTTATTGTAACGCAATACTGCTAAAAAGTATCATTTCTATAATGTTTTTGTTCAAAATTTTGCAGTTAATTTTAGAATTTCATTGTAACTCTATTTGAAACGATAATCTCATACAGATTTTCGGTGCATTTATAAAAATATATATATATTCTAAGATGCCCATTATCAAGATTTGGTAAACTTGTGTATAGGATTTCAGAAACTAACTTTTTTAAACAATGTCGGCGACATCAAAGTTCATCAGTGACAATATTGTGTATCAGTATTTGTGACAGCCAAGACATGTCTCCCTTGACATCAAAACTACAATGAAAAAGAAAAAAACATATATTCAAACTGATCTAAAACATTTAATAGAACAAAGTTAGTATTATATGTTTTATTACGTACGCAGGGACCCTCTGTGTTGAGTAACTGCATTATTATTTAAGAATATAACTTATCGATCTGTGATATGAAAATATAAAATAAATAGATTTTTCATAAGGTGTCTTTGCCCTCGTATACTGCTTCATAAAGTCCATGTGTTGCGTGACCTTATATCGGGTAACTAGTGTCAAGTTTTTTTTTAACGATAGCAGTGTCACAATTCGGAACGATGTCTAAATGTTCACCTACAAACAGCTGACATACATTTTGTCTCGCTACCTCAGTACAATAGAACCGAAATTAAACTGTGTAATAATAATGTATAGATTTCTCGCATGAAATTTCGGCTAATCGTCGCATTTCGGTGAATTAGATAACAGAGAATAAAATCGACATTTCCATTGATTTACACAGTAAATTCATGTTTTAATAATCAAGTTACCGAGTGTTCAAGACTCAAAAGTGCCTACTGTTTAGCTAGGCTATTTGGAGAGTTGCGCATTTGGTTAAAACATATCTCACTAACCACTTATGAGATTGATTTGAAACTTTACTTAAGTGTTCAGTGGCCGAATGCATAAAGAAGGCGTAGATTGCTCTGTCGTAATCAGTCTGCGCTGGCGTAACTAATCCTGTCGTACAACGGGATTTTAAGCAGAGTGCATAAAGCGAACGTACGTCCGTCCTAGATACGCCCGGATTACGACTGTCTTAATTATTGTACCACATATTGCTCGTGCATAATCATTGTATTTATTGGTTCAATGCATGAGATTTGATATGCATATGTTAAGATAATCTGTTTTGAATAATGGGAACATGTCTAGAAACATAGCACTTTTTTACAAAAGGTATTTCTAATTTAAAATTGCCTGTTTTATAGAGAATAGCAATTTCTTAAATTTAAAATGAACTCCTTTGAAATAGTTGCAACATGTAACTAAATTATTAGCTCTTCTTAAAATCATTCACAGTTCGAAATAAAAATAAATATTTAAATAGTCGTATAAAGAAAGTATCTGCTGAATGTTACAACGTTTTATAGCTAATCTATAACACAGATTGCGTCTATAGCTAAGAAAGAGGGTGTGTGGGAGAGGGTATTTAGAAATCACAGTTTCGACAGTCGTTTGGTTGGGCAGTCGGTCCGTCTGTTTGTTTCACAATACTGTGTAAACTGTACTTGAGTCTCGAACTTCTTCAAACGTTTTCTGTAGATCAAACAAGTTACATGTAATCAGTACGAACTGTAGTTGTTAAAGGTCTGAGTATACGCTTTCCTTTATAGATTGATTTATTTGTCTCTAGAATTAGCCGTTGTACCCGGTGTCCATAACCTTGAACTGATCTATAGATGTCTGAGCATCGTCTCGATCAGATGAAGTTTTTTCAATATCCTTTAAGGCTTTCATGAAAGACAGAACGGAAACGATTTATATCCGAATGTTGCCTTACCCTCAAACCGAGTACTTCAAGAGATATCACTGGAAACGCTATATTACAGACAGACGGACAACAGATGGGCACCCATGACAAAACCATATGTCTCCAACAGACTATTACACCAACAATATTGCCTTTACTGATATATGAATTGATAATGTATATAAAAATTCAAATACGCTATTGTTACGCCTACTCCATAGCAGTCGTGACTTTCGTGCTTGATTTACTACTTGACTTACGCCACGCCTCGTTTATGCACTCGGATTAAATTTTGCGACCGTTATCTACGACCTAGATAAGCCGAACGTAGGCCTACGACCGCTTTATGCACTCGGCCACTGGGGTTGAAGTTGTGAATGCTAGCTGGTTTCATTGACATATCTCTGTTACCACTTACTGGATTAATTTGAAACTTGACGAAGTGCTTAGGGGTATCAGACAAGCAAATTAGAAAACTCTTTGCTTGATTTAGACCAAATTGTGGCCCTTGTTACACAAAGAAATATTTGTAAAGCATTTCTCAATAGCCATAATTGGAATGATTTTAAACTTCACTAAAGTCTTCAGTACTATCAGACAACACGTTAGATAACCTTGAATTTCATTCAAATTATGGCCCATGTTTGACTTAAGCAGTCTGTGCAGGCTGTAAGTTTTGTGTAACAGTGTACATCATTTGTCCCAGTAATTGGTATGATTTGAAACTTTATTAAACCGTGCAGCGGTATCAGGCAAGAAGTCACAACCACCTTGGCCCCGGGGAAAGAAAATCATCTACAAGAATGCTTGTTTTTTTATGTTTATGGGTGGTAACCAAAACAGAAAAAGTCACTATAGAGTTTCAAAAATTTGCATTAGTGACCCCATGCTGCAAACCCGAAGCAGTAAGACAGAAACTTGTCTTGAGCACTAAGTGTCAATAATATTAAAAATTGTCATAAATGTTCAAGTTCGTACATAAATTATTGATTTTGTATTTGACTTTCCTCATAGCAAACATAAATTTTCACCTTATTTACTTATTTCTTTACTTTATAGCCGAGGTCAGCACTGCAAAAACAATAAAAAATAAAGCAATGAATCGTTCCTAAAATAAAACTACAATAGCTAAAATAGATCAACGCAACGATTGTTTCGAACAAAACTTTATTTTCATACTAAATTTTCGTATTTTTTTTCTGCACAATACAACTGCAGTGGATTAATATAACATTGATTCGTTTTATTTACACTTTACTGTCACGTAAGTAACACTCAAGGCAAGGCCTTTCAATTTACAAACTGCGTTAATAGGATGCAACGCAATAAACAGCCCGGTATGTCAATATAAAATAGTGTTTATTTCAAAGCCCGGGCAAACATATAAACTGCACAGGTCTCATTTTACTCGCTCCTGCAACGTAATTCATTATACATGTACATAGATATGCGTTAAGCATGATGCGTCATGCAATTTTTTGCATTTTAATTTATTGTGTCAACGATGTCTGCGGAAAAACTTTGCCTTCCATATTAAAATGGTACCCATTGCCAAAAAGTTCATAAACACATCTTAACAAACATACTTCTATAAAAGACTTGTCACCGGGAACTGAATTGGTGCAGTGGTAGCGCGTTCGCCTCAGGATCGGAGGGTCCCGGGTTCGATCTCCATCAGTGCATAAATAGTGATAGTGTCCTCAGGCAAGACACAGATGACTACACATTGCCTCTCTCTCTCTCTCTCTCTCTCTCTTCGAGATTGATTCCATCTGGGATGAGTCTCAAGAACGATAAATCCAGTACAAGAACTTGCTTCGCAATCGAGAATAAATAAATTTGTTTAAATATAAGATGTTTTCATATAGAAAACGACTATGTTTGACGTTTCGTGCGAACGGTAATATCAACAATATTTCAGGAAGTCACATTTGGTTCTCATTTCGAGATATAAATCTGTTGCAGATATAAATCTTTTCCATGTCGGAAATCTAATTAAAATTTGGCTTCATATGTAAACATTTCTCATCGCAATCTCATATTTTTCAACAACTGCGTAGATTCTCTTACGGTAAATAACCTTTCAAAATGCCCATGTCAATACGGCTTTACATTTACTTGAAATTTGATCTACAGTCATTTAAATAAATATTCAAAATTTGATGTTTAAATATAATAGAGTTTTAAAACGTATATTGAATAATAGGAGTTCATGTAACATTGTGTTTTTTGTTCGGTATGACGTTGTACACCCCTTGAACTCTGCTAATGTTTGTCAGTCTAAACTGTTGAAATGATATAAGTACATATATATGTATATATCTAGTTAATAGTGTGAAGTTGTTTACGCTATTAAACGGAATATTATAATGTTTGCACACACATCATTATGAGTTTTCGGACCCGACCAGACCTTTAGTTCATTTTTTATTCTTATTTTTACTTATTCTCGATTGCGAAACAAGGTCTTACAACCTTTACTAATCGCTCTCGAGACTCATTCCAGATGAAATTAACATCGAAGAGATAGAGGTAATGTGGTATTATTTGTGTCTTGCCTAAGGACACTACCGACAGGGCTATGGTAGGGATCGAACCAGAGACCCTTCTATCCTGAGGCGAACGCGCTACCATTGCGCCACAGCGGCTCCACCTCGACCAGACCTAAAGCTTATTAATCATAATTATAGTATGTCTCGTGCCTGATACTAATGGTTAGAATGACATAAATCGTCTAGAGTTCTTCCGCGGTCAAATGTAGTCCCTAATAATAAATACTGCCCTTTTTCTCCATGATAATGTAAAAGTTATTTTTAAGCACAGTTTTTTTCTGTCATATACAATGTACTTAATCGCTAAAGAAGCCACTGCTTTTTAATCCGAACTTTATTTTTATTACTAGATCTGAAGTGTCGGCTAAAACGACAGTGATTGGGAATCCATTTGTATCATCAAAATAAATTATACGTTTGAATAGTTGTTTACAACGCATGTTTCAGTTGCATGACTTCCTTGCACACCGTTTTGCCGCTATTTCACTAGATACAAAATAAGCCTTTTTTATAAGGGTAATTTTAAGATGAAAGGCAGAAAAGTTAAACTGATGTTTGTGATGTATATACGAGGATAATTGTATATTGAAAACAGTAGGAAATACATTTACTACATTCTAACCTTTATATACTTTTAATGCTTGTATCATGGAAAAAATATCAAAGATAAAAAAGAATTGGTGAACAACGGTCCTAATGTTTTACTTAAAAGAGTTTTGTGAACAACGGTCCTAATGCTTGTTCTAAATATAAAAATATTTGAGGAACTACGGTAACTTCGTTATTATGTTTGTTCTACGAATAAAAATATAAGGTGAACATAGGTCCTAATGTTTTTTTTTTCCTATAGGTAAACATTTTAAGCCTTAACGATCGTTCAAATTGTGTTCTATAGATAAAACTGTCAGGCGAAAAACAAGCTCTGATGTTTGTTCTATAGGTAATTTGAATGTTTTAATGAAAACATGTCTTATCTGGGAGTTATCTAGATAAAAATGTAACAGTATAAAAGTAACAATGTAAATGTAGGTAAGCATACATCTGATCTCTCATTTGGCTAGATCATCAGAAACCGCCTGTAGACCAAAATACTTAAGTTAAAGAATTTACAAATTATTTAAAACAAAGTTCAAAACATTGCTGCAGTACTTTTACATTTTGATGAACTAAGATAGATTTGAAGTAAAAAAAAATTGGGAGATACTAGTATACATGTATTCAGCGTGTTTTAAACCTAGAACACGTGTCCCATGACGTAAGCTCTTATAATTTACAATGGGCGGGCAAGACAAGCTCATATGTTAAAGGTATTTAATTCCATTAAAAAGATAAAGATATTGCTACAACAGCTTGACTTGCATGGGGTGGGTTGTGTGTTTGAGCCGCGTTACAAAGTAATGGGGCGTAACTATTCTTTTACCTCGGAGGGAATACTGTGATAAATGCCGACAGTTACGAGTCAGTTACGTTTCATTGATTGTTGTTGATTTAACAACATACATGTGTGTGTCTGTCATTTTATTTTTTCAGAACGAGGCATTATTTTCACCACGCATTATGCGTATCATGAGGATTCAGATACTTACGACAAATCTCAACTACGTCATATAGATGTGTTTCCGGGTTATGAGACCGTCCCCGGGGACCTGGAGAATGGCATGATGGTGCCTAGTACAAAATCGTTTACTTTCAACAAAACGTCCCTTATGAAGAGTATTGATATTGACTACAGGTTGAAGTCGTTATACATGTATGACGAAGATAGAAGGTATGGACAGAGTTTATGTCTTAATGTACATGACATAGTAAAGCGGGAATGACATAGTAGAGCGGAAAGGACGTAGTTGAAAGGAATGACATAGTAGAGCGGATATGACGTAGTTGAACGGGAAATGACATAGTAGAGCGGGAATGACCTAGTAGAGCGGGAAGGAGGTAGTTGAACGGGAATGACATAGTAGAGCAGGAATGACCTAGTAGAGCGGAAAGAACGTAGTTGAGTGAGAATGACATAATAGAGCGGTAAATGCAATAGTAGAGCGGCGATGACATAATAGAGTGGTAATGACATAGTAGAGCGACAATGACATAGTAGAGCTCCGATGACATAGTAAACCGGATGAAATGGCATTTAATATCAGGCCATTAGAATTTGTAGAATAACAGTTATCAAGCACGTTAACAACACTTTTTCCATTATCATTTATATTTTTATAGTATCATTTTACTGATCATGCTTGAAACAGATTTCGTTCATTTGAATTTTGTGCATATTTACGTATCTGTGTGAATTAATACTCGCTTGTTTTTTCTATTGCTGCCCTTGTATAGCGCAATAGCAATCGCGACTGGCTACAACAATGACTTGGACAGCATGAAAATCAAATTAATGCATACGGCAGTTTCAAAAGGAAAAGTCCATATAGCGGTCGACTGGCTCTCCCACATGGTGTACTGGACCGATCCTGTGTTCCGCTGGATTGTTGCGGCTCCCGGACAGGTAGAGAAGATCGAAATGGGATACTATAAGATCATTGTACGTCATGGTTTAGATGCGCTGAGTGGTCTGGCGTTGGACTCCCTAGAAGGGTAATTTACATTTTGTTTTACTGTTCTTGTTCTACTAAGCTTAGAGTGATTTTTCAAATTTAATTGTTATATCATAAGGAAAGCTGGTTTATCAATTAAATAATTTCGTCGGTATTTGCGGCTGTAAAATATTTAAAGAAATTGATTTTTCGGGCTGTTAACGTGGTATTTAAAATTCACGAATCAGAACCTTCAATCAATTCGTTATAGCTGTATAGATTGACGCTGTATGTATATAAATAAAGTATTTGTTGATATTCATTTTGTTCAGTGGTTCCCATTATCGGACATTTAATGAACAAAAATCAATTGATTCTGCTGATATTTCAAGAAAGAACATTGAAGCATTCAGTAAATTACATATCGTGAATGTAAAATTAAATGACATAGCCTTGAGCAGGCAACAGTGTTGAAAAAAGACGCTCAATGTATAAAGTAATGTTTCAAACCATCTCTTTTAATGGAATGTCTTATTACCACCACTATAGTTCAACACAGATGAATGAAGTCAGGCTCATGCGATCTCCCCGACAGTTACCCTTGTATCTAAGTAATCTTAAATTTCAGACGCTGCTCACTCAACAAGACTGATCTGTCAGCAGTAATTTAAAGGCTACTTACATATTAAAGTCCCAGGAGCACTTTATTTACTCACAATATAGTATCATGAATTTATTGGAATAGCGTTTGTTCTAAGTCAACTTTGAAGTGTTCATCACTTAAAAGTGTTGTCGGGGAGCATTTCTTAAATTTTTGCAGCATCATTGAAAAATAATAATGCGCTATAGGTGCCCGTGAAGTGACATTTAATACATTTTTTTTATTTCGTAAAAGATTTCGTAATTTTGAAATGTTATTTCGATTTTACGAAATGTTTTATTTCGATTTCACGAAATATAATCTCGTTTAAACAAGATGTTATTTCGTTTTTACGAAATCTCATTTCGATTTTACGAAATGTTTTATTTCGTTTTCACGAAATATAATTTCGTTTAAACAAAATGTTATTTCGTTTTTACGAAATCGTATTTCGTTTTCACGAAATGTATTTCGTAATTACGAAATAAAAAATGTGTATCACATGTCACGTCACGGGCACCGTAAAATAGCATGCACTTTCGATTTAAAAATCAATGTTAGGAATGTTTTCCTTACAAACTATAGTATTATAAGAACTTCTTGTAATATTATATACAAAGTGCTCCTCAGTATATCCTTTCTTCCGCTTGACATAATTTTTTAAAACAATTATATTTCAAACTATGGCGAGCATTTTTATTCAAAACTAGCTCGAACTGTTTAACAATTTTTTGTAAATGAAACAAAAAAAGAATAAAACATGTTCAAGCCGCGTAGTGATTTTGCTTGAACAAACAGTACAGTTACTCCGTATTTAACGAATCTGGATGAATCGAAGTCCCTGATATAATACCCTAAAACTAATGCCAGACTAAATAATCTCCAAACCTTACATAATAGAATCTTTGAACGTATTATAACATAACCTAAAAGTTTCAGTTATGCATTCCCAATCATTATCGATAAAATCAGCGGTACTACATACCGTAAACTATTCAATAATCTATGTAGAATTGATGGGTGGATGCGATATATTACAAAAAGCCTCCATATTGATTAATTGTGGTAAAATGAGACTTGATATTGTATTTATTTATCATTTTACGTCAATTGAACAAATCTATGTTTCGAGAATACATTGTATAATCTGCTAGATGTAGGGAGTGCCCCTTTGACAAATTTTCTGGATCCTGATTTAATTTCTTCTTTATTCATATGAAGATGCCGTAAACCATTCAATGATCTATGTAGAGTTGTTGTTGTACAATTAATGGGTAGATGCGATTTATCACCAAAAGCCTTTATATTGATTAATTGTGGTAAAATGAGGCATTTTTCGCCATAGGTTCTTCTTTGAAATTGTATTTATCTATCATTTTACGTTAATTGAACACATAATCTATGTTTCAAGAACATAATCTGCTAGATGTAGGGAGTGCCCCTTTAACATATTTTCTTGGGCCTGAGTTAATTTCTTCTTTATTCATATGAAAATGTTATACGGATAGAACATACTGCGGATATAACGAACAAATCTAAACGGTCTCAAGCATTTCGTTATAATACGGAGTTTATTTTACTTAATTAACCCGGGTTCCATCAAAATATATCGTTACCGGGTTCCATTCCGCATTCTAGAGGTATAACCTGACCACCCTTTAGACAGTAAGGCTAAGGTAAAGATAATGGATCATATACACCTGACATGAATTATTGATCATTGATATACTACTGAAAATATTTAAAACAGATACATGTGTTGGGCAGACAGTGGAATCAGTCCAAAGGTCGAATGTTCGGACTTGATGGGAACCAAACGAAATACGACCATCTTCAAATATCTAAAGAAACCGGCTGCACTAGCAATGGATATTCACGCAAAACCACAGCGAATTTACTGTATTGACTTGGAAACCGATACTCTTCTATCGTCCTTCTACGACGGAAAGGATACCAAAACATATGTTCGGATACCATACTCGGATGTCTTCGAAATGGCAATCTTTCGGGTAAGAGTACATCTCCTCATGTCAAAGTGATATTACCATTCAAAGTGACCATTTATTATTTTCTAAAGAAATAAAAAAAACAACAATAAAGCGATTATTGACGTGATATTATTATACAAATTATCACTCTAACGTATCATTGATCGATGACCGCTCTGCAAAAGCATATGTCTTAAAGTTTATAATTTGCAGGTCCTTCGTTCGAGGATTTTATTTCAAAAGTTTTAAAAAATAGCTATATATATATATATGTGATGTTATAAATAAACATAACTAACCAGCATCATTTACAGGGGCTGACACGCCCCTCAATACAGCCCCTGCTAGCTCCCACCCTCGAATCGCTATTAGCAATTTCATTTTTGAAAACCATATCTGAAAAATAAAAAAATAAATATTTTATGGAAACCGTATTGTCTGACCTATGCTGTTATTTTTGAAAGAGATTATCACGGCGTTGTCTATAAAGGTAATTTTTAAATTACCAAAAGAAAGAATCTTAAAATATGACATTAAATTCAAATGTCGAATATCTTTGATAAAAAACTGTATTCACGGTACAGAAATATGTAGTGTCTAAACTACGGTGTCCTACGGTTAGGTCCATCGTTGTTCCCATTTCGTCATGTTGACTGCCAAGGGCGAAATAACGATAAGACGATGCCAAGACGCGAAAACTCGATACAAAGAGACCACAATGCGAAAAGACGATAATACGATGCGAAAACACGATGCGAAAATACGATAAGAATATCAAGTAACGGAACACTGTGCCATAAAATGTACGAATTTGCATGAAAGTCCTTTGAATAAGTCAGTGTGGTGCTGCGAAACCTAATGACGAGCTAAAGTATAAACGTACCTGAAAAAAATGACGTTTGATTTTATTAAAACGATACTGAATTTTTGTTTTCAGGATGTAGTATATGCCAGTGACAACAGTGATGGCTATTTATATATACTGAATAAGACTACGGGTGCGCAAGTCTCAAATACTATATCAGTTAATCCGTATGATGTCTATGGTCTAGCCGTGTACGGGAACCAACCGCTAACAGACACAGGTTTCCAATTTTATTTGACTTGTTCGTTTAAAAAAGTCTTTTAATGGTTTTTTTTTTTGTTAATTCTTTTTGGTTATTTGTCTATGGAAATCTTCATTTATATTAAACAATATGTTGACTATTTCATAATTTGTGACGTAAGACGCTCTTATCGTTTTAAGGTTCATGTAAAATGTTCGAAATGGTCCCCAGCATGCACTTCTTTCGTCATATATTTATACCTTATTAGAATAATAGCCATATTTTTATGCACCAAAATGTCCAGACGAAATAATGGAAGCTATCTGTACTGTATAGTGAATGTTTTGTTACGAAATTTTGTTTGTGCTTCGTTCATTATTTGAGTATCTAGGATAAGTAAGTAATTAATTATTCTTTATTTGAGTATTTCAAGTGATGTAAGGCTTTCTAATCGTAGTATAGCATCTAAAGCACATGTACTCATAAAAATAATAAAAAAATTTTGAGAATTTTGAGGAAAGACTAATGAAAGAACGGTTCGTTATTGAGCCAGTGTTGACATTAACATGTTTTCCTATATTTTTCCCGCTTCTTCACGAGAAAAGCGTGCGGCTGTCAGACGATAGCTTTTCTTGTTTGCAATATCATCGAACAAAAATAAACTGTGTTAAATATAAAGCAAGAATGAAATGTTAAGAGTGATTTTCGAACAAGTAACTGTGAATTTCCAATGAGGTATCTTTCTTGGTAATATAAAATACATCTAAAATGCACCTGTGACTTAACTTTCTATTGGCCAGGTTTCAAATTATTTCATTCTCATTTCCAGATTACTGTGCACAGAAAAACTGCGATCATTTTTGTATCTCGCAAAAAAATGGAGCGTCGTGCGCGTGTTCTGAAGGATTTGAACTGGATGAACTCACGGGAAAGTGTAAAGGTTGGTGGGTTACATATTTTTGTCAAGGAATAAAGGGAAAATATCATACGTGACGTGTAAAATCCCTTTTTTGAGACGACATATTTGCTAGTGTTTTTTAAGCTATTTGATTGTTACGACTCTAAAATTCTAATAATATATAAAGCCCTGCTATTCTAGCATTAACTTAATGAAACATTCAACTGTACTGAAAAGTATTTTCAAACGTATGATAATACATATAAAAGAAATATCAATAACACTGACCTAACCCCGAGCTAATATTAATAACAAACTTTGTGTAATAATGACAAGTACTGTATTTGGAAGAACTTTGCAAGCCTTGAAATGCCAACCATATAAATAACTTTTTGCAGCAGAAATATTTAAACAAACAGTAGGCATATTTGTATTTAAGCTCAACTGTTCTTTGTTTATGTAATATGAACCCAAGGCAAACAAGTGCATTGTACATTTGAAGTAGCTTTCTTTTCACCTTAAGATAAACATCCAACTAAAATTTCTCATTATCTAGTTACATCGTGACTGGCACGGTTGTGACAAATTTTAATTTAGTGCGTAAGTAAGAATATTTCATATTTCTGATGTTAATTGTTCCCGTTTCAGATTACTTTATATACTGTATTAAGAAACTGCCATTTAGAGCTTTAAAATTGTTCCTTTAATAAAACGATCTCTTATAATGCTATATATCTTTTTTATGCCCCGAAGGGTGGCTTAAAACGCCCGTTGTCGTCCTCCTCGCCCTTACAAATTCTTCTAACTAACTCTGTCGCATTGAATTTTAAAATAACTTGGCACACATTCAGCACACAAGACGACGGTCGTGCAAGACCCACATCCCACCTCAAAGGTCAAGGTCACACTTGGAGTATGAAGTGGATTCCTCTGAGACACATTCTGTCCACCTAACTGTCTGCTTGAAGATTTAAAATAACTGCACAATGTCTAGCACATCAACACAACGTGCGTGCAGACCCCGTCCCTGCTCTAAGGTCAAGGTCATACTTGGTTTGAATAAGGATTCCTCTATATATGCATATATGCACACATTCGGTCGACTGAACTTTGTCATCATGAAGGATTTTAAAAAACTTGACACAAATGCTGCACATCAAGACGACGGTCGCGGCAAGACCCACATCCCTCCTCAAAGTCAAGGTCCCTTATTATAGGAAGGAATCCTGATAAGCAACATGTGTCCGACTATTCTTTCTCATTGAAGATTTTAAAATAACTTGGCACAAATGTCTAGCACATCAAGGGAGTGTCGGGCAAGACACAAGTCCCTACCTCAAAGGTCAAGGTCACACTTATGTTTAAAGAAGGAATACTGTATCATGGTACCTGTCTGCATGGAAGGATTTTAAAAACATAGCACTTTTTGAGCACATGGGATGACACAGCTTGAGGCCCCTTTCGGGCATTCGTCACTTGTGAGGGACAGCTCTTTTTTATTAAATATCTAAGTACTGGTCTCTCTAGACATATGATCTCTTCTGACGAAACAAGTTCTTTCAACTTGTACTTGAATCGCTCTTTAGACTCATTCCACATGGAATCAACCTCAAAGAGAGACTTCACCCATACACAACAACTACTTTGGCACTTGTGAGGATCGAACCTGAGACCCCCCCCCCTTTCCGATCTCGAGGCACACGCACTACCGCTCTATATGGTCACGTAAGACACGTGATATCTCGAGAACGTCTGACGGTGCTCCTTACTTATTTCAGAATACACTGCTGGCTATCACAAGGCCATTGTCTTTGCAAACGCATCGCATATTTGTCTGGTAGATGTTCGATCATTAGTGAGCATAAATTTCGAGATGAGATGTGTGTATACCGTTATCGAATCAAGACAGGTAAGTTTTACTATTGTCATGGCAACTGGCTTAGGTACATGCAGGCGGGGGGCGGAATGTGTAGGCACGGGCAAAGGTCTCATCCAAGAATGCAAGCTAATATAAATGCTCTCATGGATGAACCTTTATAAAATTTACCACAAATCAAATAAAAACTTGTCGTGGGTTAACTGTTAAATTTTGTGTACACTTTTGGAAGCTTTTGTTTTTCTGCCCCATGTTGCAATACGTGTATTCACTCCACGTCCGTAACAGTGCAGATTATCAGAGTTTGTCTGAGTAAAGTTTAGTTTAACAGATGTGTAATTAAAATAAATAAGATTTTTTGTCATTTCTTATAACAACACACGCAGTATAACTCAAACTTTTACATTTTGATAATGATTTTCATTTTACGCAGTATTTATATTTACATGTAGATAGATCTGTTTATGGCATGATTGTCTCGTAATTGACTTTAGAATATGATCATGTAAAACACTATTCGTTCCAGACATATTAGATTCTAAAGTATGTCAGTTAAAAGATATTTGACAGTATGAAATATTGTAATCACCAGGATACTCCAGCGCCATTGAGGAGGAGAAGACAAGCGTCACCAGAAACTACTGCAATTCCGGCAACCCCAGCACCAACAACAAAACACACTACTGTCCTACCTCCAACCCCATCTACAAAAGCGCCATCACCAACAACAAAATCAGCCACAAAACCAACAACAACAGCTCCGAAGACAACAACAACAGCAATGCCTACAACTACAACACCCTTGGGTATTTTTGTAATATTGAATTCTGGTTTAATTTAATTTGGGTCAAAAATAATTATGGTCACAAAGAAAATGTCTCCAAATTCATGCCACACATTTGTGTTAATATTAAATACCTCGTTATTTCTTTGACCACAGGAAAAAGATATTGAAAATTGTTTGTATGTTAATAACTAATTAGAGAAAGTCGGTGGAGAAAACAATTTCCTGCGATAATAACTGTAGGTAGTGACGCAATGGTAGAGTTGTCTTACAATATGGACTACCAATCTAGAAGTCCCCAGTTCGAATCGCGGCCAGCACTAGAAATTTCAGAAACGCTTTTCACTGTTTCCACCTATCTACAGATGAACTGATAAGAAACCCAGAGGTGGTCTCGCGAGTATCGGTGTTATGCACCGGGCACGTACAAGAAACATGTACTATCCGGATTCACTTGAGTCTGTCTCTTCAACCTGCATCTGCCAGGAGTCTTTGCAGTTTTATCTGGCGAAAAGTCCTCGGGCCGACCGGCTCTATAAACAATGAAAACTGTACAAATAGTCAAATGTTCAACATATTTTAGTTCTGATAAACAGAATTACAAATGTATCACACAGGAATAATTATAATAATCATTGTATAAAAACACTTTAAATTGTTGTATACTTTTTACTTATAGTGATGAAAGATGAATTAGATCCTATCTGACCCCTATACACTGATACCCACTGTAAGGTTTAGAGGGAACAATCTCGGTATAAACTTATTTTTACATGTTTTGAAAGCATTCATTCTATTTAAGCCATTTAGTAGTGCGTTATAAAGTTTATAACGTTTTTTTTAATATCGTATTAACACGGCTATATGTAACGCTAAACATTTTCTAATAGTGCAACCGGGTAAAGAAATCACACAGATTGATATGGACATGAAGAACAGACTTTTCTTCTACGCCAATGAGGATGATCAAATATTTAAACGACCAATAGATCTGCGTATCGATGATGACGGAAAAGAACTACTTGTTACAGCTAGTTCAAACGTAACCGGTAGGTTCCCTTTTGTTGGTTTGCTTTTGTTTGTGATCTTTTGTTTGGTGTCCTATTGTTGATGTTTCCTATTATTGGTGTCTTTTTTCTCATTCCCGATGTTTAAGTCTGATTTTAATGTTTTTGCCCCCCCCCCCCCTTTTATTTTGCTCCCCGGGGGGGGGGGGGTGGTGCTGTTTAGGTGGTCCCGCACATCAACCGTAACTATATCTCATTTAAAAACCGCCGCCGTGACTATTTTCTTGTTGCAATGGTTGCAAACGTTACAATTTCATCTTTGCAAATCGAGTAAGAAAGTTTCACTTAATTCTTTTGCATACTATTTCAATAACTATATACAAAAAAAAACAGTAAAAGTAAATTACACTCGAAATTTTAATTTTAATTTTCCAAACCGAGCAGAACGTCGTCACATTTAAAGTAACTCCTTTTGTGGGATAAGAAAAGACACTTATAAATTCCTAAAATGAATGTTGCCAAACAGGGCAATTTATTTTTTTAATTTTCCGAAAGAGTGTCTGAGCTTTTGTAGCAACATTTGCTAAGTTAAGTGTTTATTGCATTCCTTTCTCCTTTGTATTTATTTCTTTTTTAATTTTTTGTTGCAAATTGTAAAAATATCGTTACAACAAGTACAATGATCGAAAGAAGAATCAATAACTAAAGATGGCTTTACTTAATTAAGGCCTGGCATATGACGCAGAGGACCCTAATTACTTATTCTGGAGCCAATCAGATGGACATATTTGGGTTATAAATCACGTGTCAAGAAATTCAAGACAGGTCTCTCTTGTTAACAAAACTATCGGCGGTGCGAGAGACATTATCGTCCTGTTGAAAAAGAGGTAATTTAAAAGCTTTAATGACGAAAATACTTTAAAGTAATGTCGCAAAGTTAATTCGTTGCATTACAAATTACATGTAAAAAGATTTAAATACTAGTATAAGAAGGAATATTTTTACTGTAGTCCTTACACATATAGCGATTGTTTATATTAAGTGAGTTATCGATTTTTATTTGAAACATTCATTTTTATAATAATTGTAATAATTGTGAGAAATGTAATATGCGGTATGTGCCTTATAAATTCATTTTGCATGTTGACATTTTACGACTGGCTGGGGATGATCCCGGACCCTTACCCAAACCTTCGACGGGGCACATAAGTGATTGTTTAACCATATAGGGACCCTTAAATCTTTTTAAATTGAAACGATTTTGACAAATTAATAAAAACACAGTGGAACAACGTATTTTTATTACAACAGGAAGTTAGCGATACTGGCTGGTGAATACCGTGATATGTCTATTCAGACTTTGTCAATGGACGGACTACATCAAAATCTTGTGGTGTCCGGAAAATCCGAAATACAAGCTTTTGCGTATGATAATGAGAAAGAAATGTAAGTTTACATTACATTATTCTTTGGTGCATACGTTCATGTTTCTATGCATTGTGATTTGTAATTTGGTAGTTCAACTTGTATATCAACCTTGGGTGAATAGGCTCGTTCAAGGGGGTTCTAGCTGTCTGGAAAAATTGTTTGTATTCTTTGTACGTACCAAATACTTTGGGCTGACATTGTGCATATTAATTTTTTTTATTTGTAATTTTTTCCTGATTTTTAACATACATTTTTTTCTTTTTTTAAATACATTTTACAAAATGTTCAACTTGTTTTCATGCTTCATTTGTTTGTTTAATTTAGTATCTCGATTGTTTTTGGTGGGTTTGTCATGATTCTTGTTCTGACCCAACAGTAACTGATAAGGTGTCAATAGGCCAAATAGAGAACTAATAGTATTTATCGTTATCATTTTTTGGTCAGTGAGATTCACTTACAAAGTCATTCAATGTGATTTGATGATTTGATTACAAAGTCAGTTAATGAGATTTGATTACAAAGCCCGGCATTCAGTAAGATTTGATTACAAAGTATATGTATTTCAGTGAGATTTGATTATAAAGTCGTTCAGTGAGATTTGATAACAAAGTCATTCATTTAGATTTGATAACAAAGTCATTCATTCAGATTTGATAACAAAGTCATTCTATGAGATTTGATTACAAAGTCATTCAGTGAGATTTGGTTACAAAGTTATTCAATGAGATTTGCTTATAAATTCGATGAACTTAGCATAAGGAGTGTTTTCAAATGTATTACAAAATAAGATCTAAATCTCGTAATATGATGTGGTCATTGATGCAATTCTAACATGGAAGTCTTACCACTAGCGACAGCAAACCTTCTTTACATATAAAAACTATTTCAAACCCAGTATGAAATATAGTGAAACATGTGCAAAGAAAAGAAAACACTTTTCAGGTAAGGTAAATTCAATTTAAATTAAAACACTATTGATTAAATAGCTGTAATCATTTATCTGCGTTGTGCTAATATATTGACTTTAAATTATGAAATAAAAGTACATTTTGTAGGCATATGTGTAGCCGTGACCTATTGTCTATATTACTTATAGAATCTATTACATAACCCGTACTGCCTTCAAGTATTTTTCTTGCAAGATCTGTTATAACAAATATTACCTTGTATCTTGCAATAGCTGATATTTTTCTTGCCGGTTCTATTACACTACTGGTACTACATGTACCTTGTATCTTGCAGTATTTGATATGTTACATGCAGATGGTACTACAATATATCTTGCAGTATTTTATATGTTACTTGCAGATGGTACTACAATGTATCTTGCAGTTTTGATATGTTACTTGCAGATGGTACTACAATGTATCTTGCAGTTTTTGATATGTTACATGCAGATGGTACATCAATGTATCTTGCAGTTTTTGATATGTTACTTGCAGATGGTACTACAATGTATCTTGCAGTATTTGATATGTTAATTGCAGATGGTACTACAATGTATCTTGCAGTATTTAATATGTTACTTGCAAATGGTACTACAATGTATCTTGCAGTATTTGATATGTTACTTGCAGATCATGGTACTACAATGTATCTTGCAGTTTTTGATATGTTAATTGCAGATGGTACTACAATGTATCTTGCAGTTTTTGATATGTTAATTGCAGATGGTACTACAATGTATCTTGCAGTATTTGATATGTTACTTGCAGATGATACTACATACCATGTATGTATCTTGCAAATGGTAAAAGTATCTTGCAGTATTTGACTTTACTTGCAGATGGTACTATATGTATATCGCGTATTTATTACTTGCAAATATACAATTCCATTGTCTGATATGTTACCTGAAGGTTACTACAATGTATCATGCAGTTTATAATATTGTCGGTACATGCTACCATATCTTGCAGTATCTATACGACTTGCAGATTCTTTTCATATGGGACTTACAGGTATCTTCATTGTCATTACTGTTACTTGCAAGGTTTTATAATCTTGTTACAGAACTACCTTGTATGTTACGTTTCTAGTATCTATTACAGGTTCACAACCTGTACTTACATGTTAATCGCAGTATTTGATAAGTGACTTGCAGGTTCTATTACATTACTGGTACCTTTTTGGAAATTGCAGTATTTGATATGTTACTTGCAAGCTCTAATACATGACCGGGACTTGCATGTAAATCACAGTATTTGATATGTTACTTGCAGGTTTTATTACATTTCTGGAACTAAGTTGTTTTGGGCGTCATATGATGGAAACGACAGTGGACTTGAGTATTCAGCTGTGGACAAAAATGCATTCATACTTACTTTATATCAAGTAAGATATCGTTGTACCCAATAGATTTGTACAATAACAAAAACAGAATTAGGTTAAATGTTCTTTTTGTATTATAATAAAAGATTTTTTTTGTCGCCCGCTTTTAAATTTTCAGTTAAGCCCCTTAACTAACATCACTCGTGAATCGGTTTAAACATATTCAAGAAGACCTGCCAACATGAATAATGTGTTTCATATCTGATTTCCTAAACCTCGATTACGAATGTATAACAGTTTGCAGTTTTCTGCTTTCTGCAGCGTAGGTAGAAAAAAAACACCGTGTTACACATTTATATTCAACTTACAAAAATATATACTAAATAATGATGACAGTTGACCGAGTTTCTTTAAACAATTTTACGATTTTATTAATATGTTTTCATTTGCTCTATTTCTTAAATGTTGGTACATTTGTATGTTTGTATGTTTTGTTCAAAACTAGTACAAATTGAAAACTTATCGTACACAAAATATGAATTAGTGGATTGTGTCAAACAACTTCGGCAATTAAAGGGAAGATACTCCAAGAATTAACAGTGACTTCAATTCACTAACTACAGCTTTGAAGAGGTCATAATTGTTCACAACCTTGACGCCGATCAAAAAGTAGACAGTTTCCCTACTTTCATTAATAAGGACAGATGGTTTATCTTTTTATGTCTTTGTTATAGAGATTTTAACTAATGTTTTCCAAGGTGAAACGAAATGCGATATTACATGTACTGCATGTAAACGCGATCTAGACCCGGATTAATCCGTGTTAGGAGATCGATGTCTTGATAAAGGATCGTGTCCTGTCTAGATCATCCTTTAAAACCGATTTTAGGCGGCCCATCTTTTAAGAGTCTACAAAGAAATATTGTTGAATCCGTAAATTCGTATTTCATAGCCTCAGTAGCATATAATGCAAAATGTGTCTCGAGTTACCGATAAAAATACTGCATGAGACAACTGTATGTTACTTTCGCGCTTTGCACGTGCTCTCACTCAAGGAATGCAATTTTATTGTTTTCGATAAAATAACACGTGCTATTCCGATCCGAGCATAGCACTTTGTGAATTGTACTTTAGGATAGCCCATTTTTCAAACTACAAACGGCAGCGATCAAACTACAGCCTTTAAACCGGTGTATATTATGTACACATTAAAGTTATCACTAGACAGTAGGAACAATATATTAAATATGTACAAATGTCAATTAACCGATAGAAAAACAAGTATTTAGTGGCTGTGATATGTACATTCTTTATCATTGTGATATTTTCTATTTGCAGAATTATCTAGCTTGGGTGTACCAGAATGACACACATGCTCATGTCGTCAGATCATACGACATGTCGTCGGGAGAAAGCTTGCGACCTGGCAAGTTCGACGATTCTTCTATAGTTGCTTTGAAAGTTCTAGACGAGGCACTGCAGTCACCGGATACTTTAAGTAGGCAGAACCCTTTTGTTTAGGGTATCTTAACTTAAAATGAAACGTTAATTGAAAGTCAAAACATGGAGTCCTAACTTCAGACAAACTTGTATATGTATAACAAAGAATGCTGTGCGCACCAGAGTAATGTTGAATATTGAAATAAATTCCCTAGCTTTGTAGTTTACTAATATAAAGATTTTACAAGATGCTATTTTTATCAGCATACTAGAACTTGTGTTTTGCTTTGGCTGTCAAAAGCGGAAGTAGTTTCTTTATATTTGTAAGTCAAACATGACCACAGAAATAAATACCTTTAAACACTTTATGTGCATATAGTTTTAATTCCCAACAGTTTTAGTTAGATCACACTCAATTTTCTAAGTAAAGAACTGTAATTTATGTACTTAAGCTTATATATAACAAAAAATACAAACACCAGCGAGTGTAGAAGATAGACTGTTAAATATCTGGTTATGTTGCACTTATTGGTTTGTTTAAGATGTATAAATTGCACGTATTATATCAAAGGTCCCTGTGCAGTGGACAACGGTGGGTGTAGCCATATCTGCATAACAAAGTACGAGTATGACGTGTTGAGTAGAGTTTGTCAATGCCGTTTGGGATACACTATTAAAAATGTTGTTAATTGTACAACTGGTGAGTGTTACAAAAAATCTCTATAAAACTGAAGGGAATATTACATTGTACAATGATAATGAATCATAGTTTGTAATGTGATACCAGCATCGTAATTAATGGTTAACAGCATACCATTGGTACATGTATATCTAAGTTAAGCAGTCATTCCAAACACTAGCTTTTATTTAAACATGTATTTGACAATTTCGCCCGTGAAGTATTTCTTACCCGTAAATTACGTTTCTATTTAAAAACTATTAATCACGAGTTAAAGTACAGATGATTAGATAGTGTTATCAGATACATTTGAATATGAGAAAAAAATCAATAAAGCAATGATAGTTTCACAGCGCCTCAATTTTATTGTCTTTCAAATTTACTACACTTTTTCACGGTGCCCGTGAAGTGACAGGTGATACATTTTTTTTTATTTCGTAATTACGAAATACATTCCTTAAAAATGAAATAAGATTTCGTAAAAAACGAAATAAGATTTCGAAAAAAAACGAAATAATATTTCGTAATCACCAAATGTTATTTCGTTTTTCTTTCGAAATGTATTTCGTAATTACGAAATAAGACAAATGTATCACATGTCACTTCACGGGCACCGTAGTCTTTAATTCACGCGCTAAATATTTTTTTTATTCCTCTGAAGCGGTTGTGAGCGATCACTTCCTACTTGTCACTGATTGGACGGACGAGGAGATATTACAAATAGATCTTAAGACGGATGAAGTTCATATAGTCCCCGGTGATGAAAGTGCTCAATACATGGGGGTCTTCTTCGATGGTCAGACAAAGAAAGTGATCTTTGCAGAATACTTTAGTAGTGAGATTTACAGCGTAAATTTAAATGGAACAGATCGTAAAACACTCACAGATTTAGGTAATGTATAAAGATTTGCATACATTCAAACATATTTGTATTTCATACTTTTATAGATACTTATCATGTTAAAATATATTGCTTATTGGGTTAAAATTTATCTGAAAAACTAGTAGCGTGGTATTAATGTATATATAAGCTTAAAGTTCTTAGCTTTATTGTTGATTTCTTCTTATTTTCTTTACATTTTAAATAGGTTAGTATTTGGCATCCTTGAAATTAAATACGGTGACTCAAAGAAAGGTATTTTGAACCTAGACTGTATGTTTTTGGATTTGCTTTTGAACTTAGACTGTATTTGAATTTGCAGTCTTTAAATTGCTTTTGAGTTTCATTTGCCTGTATTTGGATTGGATTTCGAAATTGTGTTGATCACAATAAATATTATTGTATTGAAATTACATTACAATTACATTTTATTGTACCCTGAAGCACATATTTTGACTGGCACATGTAACTCTGCTACTGCTTGTTACTGAATCTGAAGGTTAATACAGTAAACTCCGTGCATACCGATAAAGCGAAATTCCGGATATAAGGAACACATTTTCATGGCCCGATATATTTCTGCTTCATTAAATATGAATCTTCTATATAAGGAACATACTTAACATAAGTCGTCCTAAAGAGTTCTAGTATATAGATAATTATAGACTCTGCATTTAACATTCAAACACAAATAGTTCGCATAGGAAAATGTTTGTACCATCTCGTTATTATTTACTCGCTATGTTTGAATGAAACGAGACCTGAAAAAAGTTATTATCAAAACATATGCTGCATAGCTGACAGTATTCAGATTTACCAGTGAGGTCTATCGTCCTCTGATTGCGTATTTCAGGTTTTACTGTTACCAGTGAAGTCTATCGTCCTCTTATTGCGTATTTCTGGTTTTACTGTAACCAGTGAAGTCTATCGTCCTGTTATTGCGTATTTCTGGTTTTACTGTAACCAGTGAAGTCTATCGTCCTGTTATTGCGTATTTCTGGTTTTACTGTTACCAGTGAAGTCTATCGTCCTGTTATTGCGTATTTCTGGTTTTACTGTTAACCAGTGAAGTCTATCGTCCTCTTATTGCGTATTTCAAGTTTATTTCAGGTTTTACTGTTACCAGCGAAGTCTATCGGCCTCTTATTGCGTATTTCAGGTTTTACTGTTACCAGCGAAGTCTATCGTCCTCTTATTGCATATTTCAGGTTTTACTGTTACCAGTGAAGTCTATGGTCCTCTTATTGCGTATTTCAGGTTATTCTGGGTACGCTTATCGTTTCGACAAGGACATATCATCGGGGAATATTTACTTTACTGCATACTATAGCACATTCATCGGAGTGGCGACACCTTCTGGAGAGTATATTGTACTGGAAGGAGACTTCGGATGGGATTCCCTCGGTGATATTGTTGTTCATCCGGAAATGGGGTATATTATTTTCTTTTATGTTTTTAATGTGTGATTGCTTACATGGGCGCACAGATGTCGTGTTAAACGCTGAGTTAAACAGTTGTGGTTTTCAAATAGTCTTTATTCATTGTAATGTTTTGTTTGTGATTCTAGTTGTGTTCTTAAAGGTCCAATACTAAGGAAAGCGAAATTCAAATCTGTTTTAAAAAGCACATAAATAAGTTATTCTTGATACAAAATTAAAGTTGGTATGTAGAAATTCTTAATAAATACAGTACAGTACAATTATTTTTCATGCATTGTCAAGAAAGATAAAAAGACCTGGGTAGTCATTTTGTCGATTCACTGAGATTTCAACAAAATACATACCATTCTGCGAGTTCCAAACACTTTTGTAAATTCTAACATGCCATTCTTCATTATTTAGTGTCTTGCAAAAGGTAATGTACTTGCCATTTAAATAACTGTCACGTAATTTTCACTTAGTAGTGGACCTTTAAAGAGGAACTACTTTTCAATTTGTTTTCGCCAACAATGTCAAAAGCATAATACAATTTTGCTTAATCTTTTTAGGAAACGGACATTTGCTAAGATTTTGCACAGTGGAAATATCTTCATTAAATTGTATAAGAACTGTAATTGTCTCGATGTTTGTTTGCAATATGTAGTGTACAGACGATCAGTGATGTAGATGTAATCTGCAGCATCCATACATGTAACAGACGTCATTGTTTTGTATGCTAGTTTGTGCGATGTTTTTTTTTATTATTTTATAAAGCTAGTGTAACATTGTTCTCTATTATAATTTTGTTTGAATTGTAATGTATGCCATATCTTACATTCGATACCTTTCCGCGTTTCATATCGATCTCGCCTTAGTGTGTGTTCGGTTCTTCTTTCAAAAAGTTTAATGCCGCTAATAAAATAGTGTTCAATGGGTTTTACATTTGAAAGTAAAATCGTCTAAACAATAACTGTTGAAAGTGAACATAGAATCAAGCCAGTTTATTCCATTTTAGTTGGATGTACTATACAGTGACCGGATGGTTGACAGATCCGTATGTTGGCCGTTCGAACATGGATGGGTCAAACCCTGAAAAGATTATTGAAGGGGATCGTGTTGATTACCCAGATGGTCTAGCATTAGACTATATCAGTGAGTTATTTGTTCGGTTGTTATTTCTGTTAATACAGTTGAAGCTCTTTTTTCTCTTATTAGCTATATTGGTGTTTGTACATGTGTAATACTATACATAATATTTACCCACAACTCAAATGACTTGCATACACTATGATTGCGATATGTATTTGTCGTCTCATCTTAGTAAGAATGCTGCAACATTATTTAGGGATTTTAATATGTAATTATTTCTCTATTACACCAACTGCTCCTTTTGGTTTTCCTTCAGTTTTGAACATCAGCAGGGTCGGGGAGCCCATTTCCGACGGCAGACATGTTGCACCTTCGCTATTTTTCAATCATGTACTAATGCTACCATAATTGTGTTGATAATGATTTGAGTTTAAATGATATATCAGTGATTGTTTCTATCATGTTTTGTTTTGTAACACAAACAGTCGCATTTTGCATGAATTCAGTACAATGCTAGGATAATTGGACGGCATGCACAACAGAACATATACTTTGTACAATTTTAAAACTTGGTGTAGAAAACTTTAATAAAATAGTGCGGTCAACAACAAAAATACATTCTACTAGACTTAGTTTCAAAAATAATACAAATACAAAAATACATTTATTTTATTCATTATATGATGTAATTTATATGTGTTTTGCATTCGAAAGTGTTGTGAAAAATTGTATTGTTGATTTTTGTTTTTCAATACCCATAAAACATCATCATCGTTTCGTTAAGTCTGATAAAAAAATCCGCAAATGAAGTCCATCTGTAAGTCTGTCCAGAGTTTTAACTTTGTAACTATTTTGTTACTCGTTCAGATACTCTAAAAGGATTCTGCTGCATGTCTTGTTATTCAGTTTTAACATATCAATTTTGCTATAAAAATCTACTTCCTGAAATATTATATACACGATTGCACGATTTTAAACAATAGATAAATTACTAAGCTTTTGAATAAAGTGGAAATAACAAATTTATAAAACTGTAACTTTTGAATAAGATGAAATCACTTATTTAAAGTTGTTATTGTTAAAAAAAATCTAATTTAGGATCATGACTGTTGAATAAAATGGAAATATAACTCAACTTTAAAATTTGTAGTAAAAGGGAAATTACTATTTTGTTTTACAGACAATCGCCTTTTCTGGTCTGACGCCACGTATGACACAATAGAGATGTGTAATCTAGACGGTCAAGAGTGTGAAGCGATAGTCAACAATTCTGCAAAATCGATTCCTAGTGAGGAAATCAGAGACTTGGTAACGGATGGAGAATATCTATATTACTGCAGCTACCAACGGGAGTATGTATTCTATGCTCGACCTAGTTCTCACTTCCGCGATCCGGCTGTATATTCGTGCGACAGTCCTACGCCCCTTCGAACATCTGAATAGTTTGTCTGACAGTAACTTATTGATACACTAAAGGATTTTAAATAACTGGACATAAATGTTCACCACGATGAGATGGATTAACGTACAGGTTCAAGGTCAAGAATCGGCACATTAAACCTTGTCAGTGTCGAAGAATTTATGATTGACTTGGTTCCAAAGTTCCCCATTATATTTAAAGGTGTGTCATGCTCAATACCAAAATCGAAAGCAATGTTATATTTAAAAGTTTAATGTCAGAAATAGGTGCGTTTCAAAGTTGTAACTATGTCATGCATCAAAACATTTTGAAACTACTTTGCAAGATTGTTTAGCATTATGAGACGACGTGTCGCTGGCAAGAGCCAGGCCAGTGTACAAATTATACTTATTGTACATTGTACTTGTTATTGCGCTAAGAAACCAATGTGCTGACATACATATACATATACACATTTTGTTTAAAATCCATCAATATTCAGTCACATCTATAATCAGCTGACCTAATCCTTTCATTCCTGAGCAGGTCATGGGCGCAAACAGTTGCCATTAGACTTTTAGTTTTGAATAACTACTAATTAGATAAGTCTGTGATGTGATGGCCGGACGTCTTATTCGATTCGTAAATTTCGCAAATTAAAATTTATAGTTTAGTGGAAGAAGACTTTTTCTGATTATAACTCTATGTGAAATTTATCTTTTCTGAAAGTTTTGTGAAATCAAAATGAAGAATTACCCCCAAAATAGAGAAAATGGGTATGTTTGCGAGCATAACCTAATTTACGGTATACATGTAGACTGTTAGTCAGTACGGAATTCATATTAGGTAATATCAGTTTATTTTAGCATGATCTAAAATATCATTTAGAGACTAATTTAGTAATCTGTATGTCCACAAAACAAACCGTTCAATGTTTTAGTGTATCGAAAGGCAGTTTTTGACAACTTCAGAAGCAATTACGACATGCATGTGACTGGCTACGGGGAGCGTTTATATAAAACAGACGTGTTTAGCCGTACAATACAAACGTATGCTTCTAAACTTAGTAAGACACACTTTTTAATAGTTTTATCATATTTTCTAGTTATATCGTGCGTGTTGAACTGGTATACCCCTGGAGCACAACAGTTGTTGGGAAAAACTACGGTTTAGGCAGGCTTGACACCATGGCGATTTACGACAGTCAAAGCAAAAATATTCAACAAGGTAAGATCATTCGATTGTTGTCCCGTAATGAAAGAATCAAGCACACGACTTAAGTACTCATTTTATTATTAAACGTTTAGTTATTTTGAGATGTGTATAAAAATGTAAGCGTCAACATGAAGTTGGTTTGTGAGCGCCAACGTAAGGAACATCTGTAAGCGTGTCAACATGAGGAATGTATGTAAGCGTCCAAATGAGCAATAAATTTAAACGTCAACATGAAGAAGGTAAGAAAGCATCAACATGAAGAAGGTATGTTAACGTCAACATTAAAACGTTGTGTAAGCGTCAATATATTGAAGGTATGTAAGCGTCAACATTAAAAAGTTGTGTAAGCGTCAATATGTTGAAGGTATGTAAGCGTCAACATTAAAAAGTTGTGTAAGCGTCAATATGTTGAAGGTATGTAAGCGTCAACATTAAAAAGTTGTGTAAGCGTCAATATGTTGAAGGTTTGTAAGCGTCAACATTAAAAAGTTGTGTAAGCGTCAATATGTTGAAGGTTTGTAAGCGTCAACATTAAAAAGTTGTGTAAGCGTCAATATGTTGAAGGTATGTAAGCGTCAACATGAATAAGTGATGTAAGCTTCAACATGGAAAGGTTGTGTAAGAGACGACATGAAGTAGTTTTGTAAGCGTCAGCATCAGGTAGGTATGTAAGCGTCAACATATTGCAAGTATTGTTCCAGTGACCAATGCCTTCACTCCCTGCAGTCTGAACATAATCAGGACTGTTCGCTTATCAGACATTTATTCTCAACTAAACAACTCTGGCAGGATAAGGGGATAAGGTGATCTGGGGAGGCTTAAGCTTTTCAACATAGTGACGGTATGCCCATGTAATTGTTTAGCATCCTTGAACATACTTTTCTTTATGCCAAACATACGCTAATTGTACATTTATTCATTCCTTAACTGTCTTAATTTTCAGCTAACAATTTATGCAAAGCTCGAAATGGTCTTGGCGACTGCAGTACTATCTGCTTACCCAAGCATAATAGTAGACAATGTGCTTGTGAATTTGGAGTAGAGCTGAAAGGAGACGAACGAACGTGTGAGAACAGTGAGTATATATTTAGTTATTTTTTCATACATAGTCTAACTGTGTCTTTTTTCACATCAAGAATTAAGTTAGGATTAGTAGTATAGCTTGGCTGTACAAATATTCCTTTTGAAGTTTCAAAACTCTGAGCATTTTAATAAAATATCAAAGATCAATGAATACACAATGTATACACGTTTCATGAAAGAATTTGAAATGTATTTATTTGAAATTACTGACTGTTTTCCTACAGTTTCATTTACTTAGTAGTTCCTAATAATTTCATGTTTGTTCAATATTGCAAATATCCATTTTTTCCTGGACTTTTAAACTAAGTCTTGCTGAAATGAAAGAGGGACATTTTTAGTTTTGTCCGTCTGTCTGTCGGTCTGTCTGTCCGTCGGGTGAAATCACCAAGAAACGAAACGTTAATGATCATCGTAAGATAATACAAAGACGGCTTTCGTTATGATCAGTAAAGTAACTCCACAATTATTGCTCTTGAAAGGATCGAAATCCCACAAAATCAGACCGTCTATTATAGTATAGTGTCATTAACATCGATTTACTTCAGATCGGCTAAGTTAGTATGAAACCTTTTATAGATATTGCCTGTACACTGTTCGTTTTCGATCACGGCTTTGGCAAATTCTAGTAGGTATAAGCATTATGTGGTATATATTAATTGAAGGTTCACTGAATACCTCCAGTGTAATGATTTTTGCATTGGTCGAAACATGTGCTTTTTTCACGCATCAATTACACAATATCTAGTAATTGGTAGATCTATTGTAAACAGGGTTTGCTTGAAAGAGTAATTTACGTTGAGAAAAAAAAACGGTTGAGAGGTTAGACTAGTGTGGGTAACAAAGTCCACGTCAGACTCTTATACATCTCCCTGACCTGTTGCATATGTATACGTTTCGATGAACTCACATTGACACAGCAGAACATACAACTATTACCGTGTACATATATAGGCTACTGATTGATTTAAACCATTCTTGTACGCGTAATCTCCCCATTATGCAATAATTATAAACTTACTTTTATGTACATATAAATGTATTACGTCGCAGTCACATTATCATGAATGTACTGTACAGGAAGCTATAATGATACTTCTTTATTTCAGTTTATCAGTGCGTAGACGTTATTTATCAAAAGGTGAATTTAACATCAGGTGGTGAAGAAACCATTGACGTCACGATTGATAGGAACTGTCTTAGATACCTCGGTGATCAATGTAAATACAAATGCCCGGTTAATTTTGAAGCACTATTTGATCCTCTGTTGAAGTGCACCAAAGTTGGATGGAATTTAGAACCTAACACGTTATGCAAAGGTAGGCCAAAGTGTTACATTTGTGAATAGACAAGAAAAGTAGTGGGTAGATCCTCGACCAGTTCAAAATGAGTTATTTCTTTCCAAAAGCATAGCAGGAAAGATTACTTTGTCATAATATATGTCAACACTTTTAGCTTATCACAGAGGTGTGATGTTTAAACCCCACTTGCAGCAACAAGAGCTGCATCTAAAAAAACGTTCATTAGTTCGTATCAAGGCAACTATTTCTTTTTAGACTTCCATTGATTATCATTACTCATTTTAATTGAGCATTATTTTATGATTTACGCTTTTTATGCCCTTTTTATGCCCCCCAAAGGCGGGCATATTCAAATCGCACCGTCCGTCCTTCTGTCTGTTCATCCATCCTTACATTTTTTCGGTACCGGGCTTATCATTGTATGATTTTGAAATAACTTGGCACAAATGCTCACCACATCAGGACGATGTATCATGTGCACGACTCACGTCCCTGTCCCAAATGTCAAGGTCATAAGAAGTTTACAGATAATGGTACCCTGTATATATGCACACATTCGTGACCGGACTGTATTTTTGTCATGCATTGAAGGATTTTAAATAATAACTTGGCACAAATGTACAGCAGATAAAGGCGAGAAACACAACCTACCTCAAAAGTCAAGGTCACATTTTGAGTTAAAAGGTAATGAAATCCTGTTTACATTTTAACTCTGTCATGCATGGAAGGATTTTAAAATTACATGGCACAGCTGTTGAGCACATGGAGTTGACATAAACTTTATCAACCCATGTAGATACTCACGTAATCCTTTCACTCTAAAACTTACATTCACAAAATCTTATTCAAACTGAATTTTAACATAACTTGTCTGTTTCACACAACGTACTTTTATTTTAGAAATTCGATGTCCAGAGACCATTAACAATGGTGTACTCGGCAACCAATGTAAACGAGAAATCGGAGAGAAATGTGAATTTGAATGTAAAGCGGGTTTCGTTAAGACAACTGAAAAGGCAGTCTGTACGAAAGCTGGATTCTTCCATAAACCTGACAACGAATTGTGTGCACGTAAGTTCAGAATGTATCTTCTGAGCTCACCTGGTACTTTGTGCCAGGGTGAGCTTTTAAGATGGATAATTGTTCCGTCAACATTTCACTTCAAAAGACATCTCTTCTGAAATCACCGGGCTAATGTTGATCAAACTTTACAGACGTGTGCCTTGCAAGATGCTTTACCAAACATTTTCAAAGAATTCGCTTCCATGAAAAGCTTTACGAAAAAAATTCACCACTGAAATCACTAAATATAGTAATTATTTTCGCAAACAGTACTCTATCTTAAACTTTATGGTTACTGTATATATATAGGAAACAATGTACATTTTTCTGTATTTCTGATAATTTGCATTGTGTATGGGGGAGCGGAGTTTAACTATGATCTATCTACAATTAAGAGCATTAACAATTGTGCAACACAGCAAATGTACCATGAAACAATATAGATAGAGTACTTTTTGCGATAATAACTGCGTTAATTCGAAGAGGCGTAGTGATGACGTTACCTTTTGCACACATTAATAACAAATTTAATTGACCGATTGGTCTTGTATCTCATGTACAATACTGTTGTGAAAGCTCCCAGTAGATACAGTTTCGTTAATACATTGTACGTGCATTCATTAGATAATAGTTGGGAGAGCTAATCTGTGCAATGCTTGAATACCAGTTAATTATTGCATTTTGTAACACCTTAAAACTCACTGTTTTGAATTTAATTACTTACCTCCTTTCAGCCTACATGTGCGATGATAAAATCAAATTTGGTACACTTGATCCAACCTGCAATAGAACGATTGGTAATACGTGCAAGTACACATGTAATAAATTCTACACGTTTAAGACTGGCAGCTCAGAGGTAACCTGTCTAGCAAGTGGATGGAGTCCTGCTCCAGCTGATGTTTGTCAAGGTTGGTTTGATAATGTGATTTTTCCTTCCCCCCCCCCTTTCATATGACTTTTATTCTACCCATACATGGATATGTGAGGGTCGGGGAACCATCCCTCTCCATATCTTACACTCTTTCAAACAGTGTTTTTATAGTTTCTTTTATTTTCTTGAACTTTACTTAAAAACGATTATTTCTTTCCAGAATGAAGGTGTTAATGCTGCACTAAGTAACAGACAGACATCTACGATGACGAGTTATTTAGATAACTAATACATAATACAAAACAATAATTGACTGAAACCAAATTTGTTTCTTTCTTTTTCTGGCTTTGTTGTGTTTTCTCATATGCTGAGATAAACTTCCGACAAACTTAACTTGAAGGGAATATAGCCCCCTCCCCGTCCCCAACCCCTATCCCAAATTGAGAAAATAATCATTTTCTAAGTTATTAGTATATGGAACTAAACATGGCATATCTTTATATCGTCAACAATATTCCGACGAACATTTGCCATATTGAAAACAAATCGAAATAAATTACCTATGCAATTATTAATTACATTTAAACAATTCACAGGTAGAATTGCAAGCTTTAGGGTTGTTTACAACATTTTTTATCATACATACTATGGAAACTGTTGCCATTATACAGCCGTTGCAATTAGTCAACTTTAATTCGAAAATGGAGAAGATCAAGAAAACTACGTATGGTGATTTATTAATTATTATGTATGTCTATATTTACAGTATAAACTATGTTTTCTTTGTAATGTAGGTTGATGATAATTGTGTGTGTTTCTTTCATCAACTACATGTATGTCATATCACATCATTGATCAAATTTATTCTTTATCGTTTGTTTTTTCGTTTAGCACACTTGATATTTTGATAATTATAGACAAAAGAAACTATTGATATAAGAGATGTCTTAATTTATAGAAACAACGTGCGACGACAGTTCTCTTGCGAACGGTGTTATACCTTCTGGATGCGACAGGAAGATTGGCGAAGGCTGCATGTTTCAGTGTAACGACGGTTATGTAAATACAACAGCTATGACTTTCTGCAGAAGTGACAAAATGTGGCACCCTGCGGACTCATGTACACGTATGTTTATTTAGTTATTTTGTTAAAATATTGGCTATACAGGTAGCTATAAGAGGGTGAGGGTATTTGATCAACACAGACATGATATATAAGAGCCCCGTGTAGTGAGTCTAGCGGTGGCCCGAAAACAAACCAGAAAAAGTGCAAAACAGCCACAAATAAGCAACATTAGGCACCACCTGTATAAGTGATTGAATATTTTTAAGTATTGGGATAAAGTGTTACCTTTACGTTTTGGAAATAATTATATATAGGCTAATAGATTGAATAAAGAGTTTCCTCCTTAGATTTTTAGGATGCGAACCGGGATCAGTTCTACCTTTCAAATACCATGTAGTACCAAATGCCCGACCTTACTTCACAATGGTCGTCATAAATGCTTCTAAAGCCTTCTAATACATTTTGAAGCCCTCCTTTCAACCACATAGTTTACTTATTGTGTTACATGGAAAATGTTGACAGATATTCGCGATAATTTCTCCCACTGTTTTTTTTACCTACTTACATAACTAGCATAATGTTCAGAAAACTCTTCACCTTGCGGCAAATACAGAAAACAATGGGCAACACAGGTTTAAGTGTTTAAAATAGCTTGAAGTTCAGAGATGTAGACAGCTTTTTTGAGTTGAAGTGTGCCTTTTTTTTACCGGTTTAAACGGATGAAAAGTTAACGATTTCATTTTTGTCGAGCCCGCTTGCGGTGAGCTCGACATAGTTGACACTTTTGGCGGTTCGGTGTACGTGCGTCCGTCCGTCCGATTTTGTCGGGACCATATCCTTTTCATGCATGGAGGGATTTTGATGTTACTTGGCACAAATGTTCACCATCATGAGACGGAGTGTCATGCGCAAGAACCAGGTCCCTAGGTCTAAGGTCAAGGTCACACTTTGAGGTTAAAGGTCAAATTCAAGAATGACTTTGTCCGGAGCATATCTTTTTCATGCATGGAGGGATTTTAATTTAACTTGGCACAAATGTTCACCATCATAAGACGGAGTGGCATGCGCAAGAAACAGGTCCTTAGGTCTAAGGTCAAGGTCACACTTAGAGGTTAAAGTTCAAAGTCAAGAATATCTTTGTCTGGAGCATTTCTTCTTCATGCATGGAGGGATTTTGATGTTACTTTGTACAAATGTTCATCACCGTGGGCTACCCTTGTTTTTAGAATTACTTCCCTTTGTTGTTACTATAAATAGCTTATATTGTAACTTTTTTATTACTGGCCGTAGAGAAAAATCGAGACCACTTTTCTGTGGTACAACATGCATGTTACATCCAATATTTAGGTGTATTATGACCCATCTCTACTTGGTAAGGAGTTAGCCTTTTTGACATATGGCGGGCTCGACATGTTGCACGTAGGCATCTAGTTAAAGTTAGTTAGAATTATCCCCAGTTCTTGATTGGAGGTGTAGCGGAGGCGTTTACCTTTCCTATGATATATGGGTAAAATTTGAGGCTCTTGTGAATTAATAAACGACTTCAATAGACCAACAAAGTGTTAAAGAACGTGTTATGTTCAGGCGATGGTAATATTTATTACCAACACTTTGCTCTTGTAGAGATATTTTCCAGGATTAAGTGGACATTTTAGAACAAACAAGCACACAACGTTTGAATATTTCAAGCACTTTAAGTTGGATATTATAACGCCTAACAGCAGCTGGAAAGTAAACGATGTAAGATTTGTAAATACTGTATGGCTCTGACATTCAGTCGTACGAAGTTGTCTCCCTCTTCATAAAAACAACGAATAAAGAAAAGATATGTTACAGGTTTATTAGTAGTTTCCTCCATACAGAGCTATCCTTTTTTTTTAAATAATTGAACTTGTCTGTGTTCAATGTACATTGTAAATACACAAATCCACTACAATAACAAAATTATGCATATACTAGGGTGTAAAAGTCAAAATGTAGTCTTATGTTATAGCGTTCAAGTGCAATGACACGATTGAAAATGGTATGCTGGAGAACAATTGTTCAAGAACCATTGGAAGTTCGTGTAAATACACATGCAAAAAATATTACACTCCAAGCGTAAAAACGATGCAAGCCACGTGTGCAACCAATGGGTGGAGTCCAGCGTCTACTGCTCTTTGTCAAGGTGAGACACATCCCTTAATCAAGTCTTTTACTTTCGCTCTTAGTCATAACGTATATCAACTTTCTATTTTTAAAAGTTGAATTAAGTGCTATATCAGACTGTAATGTACATCTTTTAACAGAATCTTAAATAAATAAACAAAAACAGTTATTTGCAAAAATAAAACAAGAAATCGTCAGAGTACTCTTGTGTGGTCTTGCACACAAGAGGGGGATACCAGAAAAATTGTGTCTTAATTCTTTAAGGTGTTAAGTTACTACCCTAACATATACTGGATGTCTAAAGTATGCTTTATTGGATGCCCATATCTAGCTTCGCTGAATATGTCAATATATATTTGAAAGTAATGAAATTTATACCGTTTTGATGAATTCTAATTGAGTAAGTACATGAACTAAACGATTTAAGTAACTTGTTGTATTTTATTTCCTTTCCAGTTGTCACGTGCCCGACATTAATACAGAACGGAAAAATCAATGGCGAATGTGATTACACAATCGGAACCACGTGCAAATTCAACTGTAATGACGGTTATGACCCATCTGGCCTTCATCCAAACATTACCTGCAAATTCAATGGGGCTTGGTTTAGCGACAATGTATGTCTAGGTAAGTCATTTTGC
Source organism: Saxidomus purpurata (assembly GCA_022818135.1). Lineage (NCBI taxonomy): Eukaryota > Metazoa > Mollusca > Bivalvia > Venerida > Veneridae > Saxidomus > Saxidomus purpurata. The sequence goes on from JAFMSR010000017.1 coordinate 32,417,799, forward strand.
TTTAATCGACTGTTGTTTTGTTGAAGACAATTGAAATGTAATGTGCGTTATGCGGTCACCGGAGAGAGGGACGGAGTAGACAGACCTGTGTATTCACTGTAGGGTCCTGGTCATTGGAAAATGCCTGCGCACCATGTATCAAAATTTTATAATTTTTCATACTTTTGTGTTTTTATAATGACGCAATTTAAAAAGTAGGACATCGTTTCAGTTTAGTTTTATCGTTGATACTGAATAATCTATATGACTAGCGGCCCCAGAAAAGTGAGAAGTTTTTGGTTTTAGGGTCAATTCGAGACCTTGGTAAAATGTATGTGGGGGATCGGACCGGCGACTCTTGAATTACCAATCCATGTTATAACCACTAGATATAGTTGCTGTCATTTCTTTTGACATGTAATTATGTGTTCAATCTTCATCACTCTTGCAAGTACAAATTCAAATTTTGTGATGCGTTGTTTCGTCTGTTAAAGTTTTGTTTGTCATGGAAGTCCTTTATTTTCTTCCGTTTTGTGTTATGTTTAAAGTGTCTTTAGTAAATAATAGTAATATTCTTTAAACGTATTTAAATTCCTTTTGAAAACGAAATCTTATTTATTCTGCAATAACACACGTATTTCAAACATCTCAGAAAAAGTGAGAAGCCTCTAAAATGTTATACGACCATATGAAGTCAAATGTAATTAATAACATATAATTGATCTAAACTTATATTTTTTTTTAATACCAAGTACGAAGGATAATACAATAAAGATCATGCTCTTATTTCCATTGTGGTCCTTTATGTTTTTAAACACAGAAGCAGATACAAGAGAATACCTAGCGTTGTAACGAATAGACCCCTTGATTCTTTTACATGCCCGGTGTATAGCACCGATACGGGCGAGACTACCTCAGGGTTTCATTCAGTTCATCTGAGATAGGTGGCCGAGAATCGAACCGTAGACCTCATGATTGGTAGTCCAGGGCGTGAACCACTCGATTGTTTTGAAAATAAAAGTGAAGCTGCCATTAAACTTTCAATTACATAACAATTATCATCTGATGAAGAAAATCAGGAAAAAGTTCAAACTTACCGTCCGCCACTTGCTATTTCGTTTACAAAATTGAACTACTCTGACTTGGTCTTTAAACATTTATGAACAAAATGATTGTACATACTATTCCCAAAAGCCTAATTTAAAAGTGATATTTATATTATTTTAATTTGTAATTGTAGAGCAAAAACCGAAGTCGTTTGAGTTATCTACTCCTGGTGTCGCTGCTGGAATTAGCGTGCTTGCTGTGATCATCATCATCCTGATCATTGCTGTCGTTTGTTTAATTCGAAAGTAGGCTTGAATTTAGACACAATTTTATAGAACTTAGTAAAGGTTATAAGGAATAAGCAATTTTATAACATGGAAGCGTCAGTCAGTCGTCCTACAGAACCACTGTAAAAAACTTATATAATAAAGAAATGGACGAATATTAAGTGAAATTTATTATATATTTGCTGGTTATGCAATATTATCATCTAGAATACTAAATGGACCTACATGTTATTGGGGTTAAAAGCAAGGTTTACTTATATATGGAAATGTTATAATTGGGCCCATATGCCAGTGTTTTTAAACTTCGTAGTATAGCTACTAGCTAAAGCATACACCAACAAAGAAAAGTATTGTTAGCAAAAGCCTTTTTAATACCAGTATATGTTTTTTGAAACTAGCTGTTTGAACAATGTTGTGTATTTTCAATTAGTTGAACTGCCTTTTGATTTCAGGAATAGGTCTTCAACTTATGATGCATTTGACGATCGTGCTGTTGCTCTAGAAAATCCCGGATATGCTGAAAGAAAGGACTCTACATATAAAGAAGATCCGTACTCTGAACTGAGAGCTGAAAATGTCACAACGTAGGTGATATACTAGTTAATAATCTTTTTTAGCTTATATCATTATTTAACTTGTCGTTGACGTTTCTGTTTACTTTTAATACTACTCAACACACGGAATGGTGAAATTAACTAAAATTAACAAACTTGTGTATATCGTAAAGATAAATATGTCACTTTAATAGTATTTGCGAAAGCCGTTATTCCTAAAGAGTTACCTTTCCACATACTTATTTCTGACAACACTCCAAAAAAGAATACACCAGTCTATGGAAGAGAAAAACAATGCATGGTAAAGTGATTGCACAAAGCTATGATTACATGATGCGTATGCACAAATACTTGCGCTCTGATGCTTACTTATTGGCACTTACCTATTTGTTTTTCTTTTATAGATTTAACAACGATACTGCAGTCGTCAGTGATGCCAATAATTGATAATGTGATGATAATTTTCGTATTTCTTTTGAATCGAACGAAAACTGCATTTCTTTCTGGAAAATGCACAGGACAACAAACTTTCAAGGTCCATCGGCCTATCTTACCGTAAATTGATTTCAAGTTAACAGGACTAAACTTTCGGTTTTGTTACACCTTTGCTACATATCAGTACACATCTTAACCTTTATATTTTTAACCCATTGTTATAGTTACTGTTATTGTTAAAATACATTAACTGTTACCCTTTTAGCTGCAAATGACAGCCTTTACGGACAGCGTAGATTAAGATCAGTCTGTGTATCATCATGTTCTACGTTGTTTGTTATTTACTCAGTACATTTCAATGAGTAGCCCTATTGAATTCAAATGACACTGTCCAAATAAAAGTATAGATAAGTGAAGTAACAAACTTACCAGAGGAAGAGTTCTAAAAATAATGCAGCTGTCACATAGCATTAAGTTGATACAGGCTTTTACTGTATGCTTAAGTAATTTGTACAAATCGTCATCCATATTTAAATCGATAAACATCAATGTTATAGGAGAACCAATAGGTATATGTTTATGTATTTTACTTTAATAGCAAGGCGTTCACGTGACCACTACGAAGCTTCTCACAGTCTTACAACATATTTTGCTGTCCAATCTTTACATAACAGTATAACACCATATTCCATTTTGTTTGTGAGTGTTTAATTTCTTTGGATTTTCATTGGAAAAAATGGTCTGGTAAGCTGTTACGCCGTTGATTGTTTACCGCATCCTATCAGTTTTGTGTCTCGGATGGTAGTATTCTTCACAGACTTACATTATTACTGTCCCGCTCAAAGCAATGTGATATTGATATATCGTAGTCGTGTTCTGTATATATATGTATATATGTCCGAATTTAGTAGGAAGAAACGATAGTTCAATGGACTTAGTTAGAAGTCGGAAACAGAGGGTATCTGTAGATGTGTTCGAAGTTCATTTCTGCTTTGACACTTGCTGTGTCATCGTACTGTTTTACATGTGGTATATGCTTAAAACAAACGTATTTTTATTTTGTTTAGACCTTGATAATTATGTCTGTATTAATTTCATTTATTTTTGTGCATAAAGCTGTTATTAAAAAGACAGAAATGTAGCCACATTGCTATAGCACACAAATGTTTCATTTAGTGCAAATGAAATCAGATTAATATATCAATACAATCTAAATGTCCACATATATCTAGACTATTGCTCACTTCAAAACAGAGGATAATACTTTTCCAGTGACAAGATAAAAAGTCGACTGCAGACTTAAAGCTCTTTCACGTCTGTGTATGCAAAGTGGACTGCAGACTTAAAGCTCCTTTTGTTTCATGTCTATTAAATAGATTGCAGACTCAAAGCTCATTTTGTGTTGTGTCTACTATGTCGACTGAGGACTTTCCGTTAAAGTTGCCGAGGTGCTTATTATTTTTCTATAGTATATGGTTATATGCATCTCATTTTTATTTTCTAATTTTGCTTTTCACTTTGTACATTTTAACTATTCTGTATTTAATTAGAGTTTTATAAATTGGATTATTCATAGTATGATAGTTAATCAGAAAACATAAAATAATAAAAATGGTACTCCTATCAGTTTTCATATTTTATCTTTGAATACATTTGTCACATGTGAGTACTATCCTGTCTTTCTTTATATGAATTCCACTTGTTATAAGAATAATAAGTTGCTCGTCTCATTTGGCTGAAAGTCATATATTTGCTTACTTTTCCTGTTAAATGTTGAGAAAAAAACTTATTTCTTTCTAAATGTTCAAAAATCTACGCGGCTCTTCCTTTTAAACAATCGTATACCATTCGCACCAAATTATAACTTTACCTGGAGGATTTAGAAATACACTTGCCAGTGTTGATAAGGAAAGCAGTTTATTGTTTGTCACATACGCTGATGATTCTCAAGTATATAGTAAAGGGAAGTTGAATTTTCTGACATTTCATGTAGTGGTCAATATAATCAGAAGTCTGACTGGTTGTTAGTAAGGCTCACAGTAGATAACATGAAAATATCATCAATATGTACTAAGGGTCCAATTATCTACCAGTTATTTAATGTATGAATAAGTGATATATTTCATTTATAGCGAGTCTAAATGGTATAACTGTCGGTTTATTGACATAAAGTTTAATCTGTTATCAATTTATAGCAACCCTGAAAACTGAAGGCACTAAGTTCAGAAACGGGGCAAAGTGAAAGTCGAAAAAGTACGCAAGTACAACGCAAAAACAAACAATACGTTTTCGTGACTTTATGCCAATTGACAATACCTCAACTACACCAAGTGTAGACGATTTTTATAGGAAAGAAACAGCAAATAAAAATGTCGAAACACATGCTAGTAATTACGGCAAATGGTCATTCAGAGATCAGGTTGCATTCTAGAAAATGGTATCTTAACAGTTAGCAACTGATATTATTTTCTGGGCTGCTCTGCACAATGACAGGCCCATGTCATGTTTTTGAATTTTGTAAAATTATTTCATATTCATTCGATTATATTTCATTTTTCATCACATGTCTATTTTTATCTCTTTACCGGTATATTGTATTTACATCTCCAAAGGTTTAACCTCCTGCGAATTAAGATGTTTTTGATCGTTAAGAAACGTTTCATTTTTAGTCGGCAAAAAAGGCTAAATAAATCCGACTCTAAACAACCCTTTTTCGTATGTTGTTGAATATAAAATTATGTTTAACATTGAAATATAAGTTTTTAAGTTTCTGTAATGTGTAATTAGCATTACATTTTCATTGTACAAAGTTTCAACCCCTGATGAAGTTTTATGCTGGTTGCTGTATGGTTTGTGCAAAAATGTTGCTACTTATTTCATACAATGCACTTAATTCTACGTATATATGTGATTTGTTTATTCAGATTATTATGTATTGCTACAAATAAAACACGACAAACTGTGTATTTTTGTGGGTTTAACTCATTTGTTGCAAGTGTTTGAGGAAGGTCATTTTGTAGCCAACCTTCATATGTCGTCACAATGTTTAAATCATAGGCTGTATAAAAACCACTTTCTCACAATCAAACGCTGTTCAACATGGTTCACATATTCCCCTATCAATATTCAATATCGCGAGCAATGGTATAGAACCCTATGTCAAAGGTATTTCTATTATCCATACCCGACCTTTTGCATTAATAAAGGTCATTGTAGGAACCAAAGTATATTCTTTAGATATATATATCTTTTTTTACTGTTCACATTCCCAATGACAATAAATCGACCTCCGATGCTTTGTGTCCCCAATATTGATATTTCCATTCCTTACCATGATCAACGCTCTGTCCAAAGGTGATTTGACTTGGCGTGGATGTAAAGTTTATATGGTCAACTTGGAATAAATACCAGCTCTTCCATGGACTTAATGATCAGTCGCCTAGTCCTAGTCTAACCATTGTCAAGATACTTAAAAGCGGTACAGATACCGTAGGGAAGCCGACCGTATGCATAATGCACCTATTGAATACCTACGCCATATAAATTAACTGTTATACAAATTTCAAGTTTTGCGGCCTTTCTGACAATCAGCTTCCCTTCATGGTCGGGTGGTAGGATTCGCTGACTTGAAATCACTGTATTCATTAAGGGTCATTAGTTCGAGCCCTGCTACCGACCATATCACTCTTTATCTGAATACAATTGGAAGCTTCTTACGCAGAAAAGGGATAAAGTACTGCGTGTTTCCTAGGAAGGAGGATGGTTAGGTAAAATTCCCGCCTGAAAAATGACCGAAATGCGATTGTAACGGGGTAAACTCATCCAACAACTGCAACAACAAACATCCCTGACAAAAAGTAAATACTTAAAACATTACACGTAGATCTATATTTTAATGTTTACAAGTACGTGTACCTAAAAATAAACTATATCTGTACAGCGCATTTCTTTTTCAAGCTTATGAAGCGTTTAATACTTCCTAGAATAAACGAATTTGTTTTAATATGTATCAAAACTTTAAAGTTTACAACTTCCTGGACTCTTTCCTAGGAGAAAAGCCTTGACTCTTGTATTGAAACAATGGGAACAGTTTTTAAAGCCTTTTTAACAGTGGGGCTATTCACTCTTTACTATTGCCAAGACCTAAACCTACAAGAATCGTCGTCGGAAGGTAAGTAAAATATTTAAAGTTATTTCAAACTTCATGAAAATGACTTTATAAACACTACTATAACTTAGTTTGGATAATGTGACAGTGACGTAACAGATATATGTGTACACAAAAGTTTACAAGCATTGCGTAAACAGGTAGAGCATGTTTATAGATAAGGGTTATAGACTTTAAAATACATGAACGTACGGTAGAATGACGCGTTGGTGCAGTGGGTAGGGTGCTGGGTGTCTACATTAAAGATTTTAAAGACTGGTTCGAGCCTAATCGAAGCTTAATATTTTTTTCCACTGAATTATTTCAGTATTACTTCAGGCAAAATTTTAATTGTGTAGATGTATGCTTCTTTTCAATCTTTTTAGACAAACAATAAACAATAAACGAAAGTAAAATGACTAAAACTTTGAAAGATTCTATAACCATTTCAAACACGAGCATTTCGTGCTGACTAGCATCTCGTCTAATGAAATATGTACATTCAACTAGTATTACCAAAACTAAGATTGTTTTGACCGAGAAAATTCTTCAGCAAGTAATGAAGGTGCATTACATGTTCATTTGAACTGTTACTGTTTGATAAATTATCAAATAAAGTAAAAATTGATCTTCATTTGATTGTTTAATGTGTTCTAAGTACTGTCAGAAAAACATGAATTTGAATGATTATTGAAGTAAACATATCAAAGTTCAACAAAAAAAGAAGAAATAAATTAAAACTATCTTACTGAAAAAAGAGAGTAGAAATTTGAATGTACAAGTCCAAATACGAACTTCTGTCCGACACAACCAAAATAATCAGGAATCGTAGTCGTTACCTACTGCACTATAGTGACCGCGACTGAATATAGTGTACAATATAATATATATTGACATTAATTACGCCTAGTGCTCGCCCTTGTAATAAGATAACGTGTTTACCCGGTAAAGGTAGACTCTTCTGTTGCGTCATTGTAAAATTATCCTAACCGGACAGTACTTATCGCAAAACGTCAATTTAAAACAAAGCAGAAACACATATTTATTGTATGGGGAAAGGATTCTGTCTGGAACAAGAACTGATAACTCTTATTATACGTGTGTCACTTTTTTGATCGGTGAATGAAAACGGCCAAGTGTGTTGTTTTCTCCCCTTGATGAACACTTGTACTGTGTGTTGATGTATTAAATATCTGGATGGATGAAAACAGCTTTGTGTGTTGAAGTGCTTACCTTTATGTGAATGGATACAACCTTTTATGTTTGGTCTTTACCGTTAAGATGTGTCTTGAAGTATTTAGTTTTAGGGTCAGTGAATACGGCCTTGTGTGTAATGTGTATATCATCTGCATTGTTGATATATTTAAACTACGGTCATTTTGGAAATGTGTTTAGCTTTAGGTGGATGAATGTGACCATTTGTGTAAATATATTTATTTTAGGTGTGTGAATACGGCATTGTATCTAAAGTGCTTACTTTAGGAAGATTAATACAGCCTTGTGTGTGATGTGTTTATCATCTTAAGTATTGATATTTCTAATTCTGGTAAACTTGTTGAGCTTGATGTGGTTGAATGTAGCTTTGTGTGTTAAAGTGTAAATTCTAGGCAGTTAAATATGGCGTTGTATCTCACTGTATTTACTGAGAAAATACTGGTAATACTGACTGACGAATCACCTGTCAAAATGTCAGGATTAGAATCTGAGACAGACTTGTTTTGTCTCTTCAAATGATTTAAATGTTTGGTGTAGGTAGAGCAATTTCAGGTTGTTACACTCATCATTTATGTGTGCTTATAAATGGTATATAAAGCATGATATCATGTATAGGTGGCAGCAGTGCAGAACTTAGAACAATTCCCATTTTCTAGAGAGTAGTCATCTGAGATCATGACATGTGAGATGTCATTTAGGTGTTTGCGATGCATAGTTGCATAATTGAGAATCGCCTACGAACAGACCCGAATCAACCAGCAACTACTATCTTGTGGTTTTAATCCCTTTTAAGAAGTAAAGACCCTACAGAAAACCCAAAAATCTGCTGTGGGAGTACCGATTCAGTTTTGCGTTACCTACCTAACCTCACCATGATGCATTGCATCACAATCAAGTATTTCTCTAATCCTGTTTCAAAGCATATTTTCTTTTTTTAAATAAAGAACATTTATTAATGTTAACATATAACAATTTACAAACAAGCTCTATGGCTTTTTTTTCAAGGACTACAAAGTATATTCATCCCCACCAACGACGTTCAATAAGATACAACCAGTAGTATAATTACATTTGTAATTAACCATTTGATCAGTAAATAGGATCTACACAATTTTTAGCAGTTTGAATGAGTAATTAGCGTTTAACCGTGTTATTCCGAACTACGGAGTAAAGAGCCTTTACTTAGTAAGCCACTGGGAGATTTGTACCAGTATGTTCCCCGTTTGCATAGTGTAACTGATTAACAGATCGCTTCCCGCCTACAAAAACGTTCAAGGAAATGTTTCTGTTATAATAGTTATCACAAAGGGGTTTGTAAGGCAGCAATATTATTGGAGAAAAACTGTTTTCCTGGGCTGTGTCATGGTTGGCAAAACTGTCTTAAGGGTTCACAATATATCTGAGCGGCTCAAACGATCTGTGGTATTTACTTAATGTGGCCCTAGTGCCATGTGGTGCATGTATTTAGCTGCATTTTGCAAGAGTATGCTCTTTCTTATAATATTTATAAGCAATAATCTTCTCTTAGCTTTTAAATGGATTTGGCCCAAACATGTTGTTACTATAATACAAAACAGAAAGTGAGATAAAATACTTTTGCAAAGAGTTCCTGTTGTTGAAAGCGCACTTTTGTATCGTAGGACAATGATAGAATAGATAGTTTAATGCCCTGGGGCTGAGGGGTCAGTGGGTGTAAGGGAACCTTAAAGGCATGCGGGATTACATCTGCAATCCGTCTTTAAGAATTGCCTTTAAAGACGACGTATCAATAATGCTAGGTGAAGGGAAGGTGGTAGCGTTTACTAAAGCCTGGCAGCAGCTAAGTCTGGTAGCGGGTAAGCCTGGGAGCATATTTTAAGAACTATCACAACAATTTAGAACAAACAGCAAACTTTTCAGTTTTATGCAATTCTATTTTGTTAATGAGCCTTAACAAGGCAAATCTTGCAACGGATCAGGCCAAACTTTCGGAAAATTCCCGATCAAAGTTGGATCAAATCGCAGATTTTTTCTAAGTCCGAAACAATGTGCAAAAAACGTGACTAATATATTAACAAACAACGTTCTCAATTCTTAGCTAGGCTTTTACACTAAAATAAATAAAATGCAATTTGCTTAATTCTTTAGTTCTTACTAGCTCATTTTAGCTGGATTGTGAAGAAAGCTTGAAGCTTATCGAGTCACTCACGAGTCTGCTGGAAAAAAAGTATTTGAATCAAATAAGGAGGTACACCTTTGAGGCTCTAGCCCACAACATCTGAGATGAACGGCAGACACCTAAACCTCTACACCACCGCTCCCCCTTTGAATTAAAGATTGCAGAAGAATCTTTTACGAATATCTTAGAATATAGATCTTACAGACACGACTATACTACAATAAAGACAGAGGCAAAGTGCTGAACAGTCAGTGGACGCTGGTATTGATATTTATTTTGGTTTGCAAATTAGTATACAGTATGCAAATGAGAGGCTTCGAGTTTATTACGTGAACAAATATCAGAACAAAATATGAATATAAACTAATAACCTTACAAACATGAAGAAAATTATCAAATACACAACTTGAGTAAGTACAGACGTGAATTTCTGTTAAATAGCGAAAGTATTTTATCTGACTTCAAAATTTAAGGTTGACCGGTGCAAGTCACAACAAATATGGCGGACACATAGGTTCAGAAATTTTCTAATACAGAAGTAAAACAACATGTAATGGTTGCTATAAAAGATAAATATTGGTAATTACTGAATAACTACTGAAGTAGTGAAAGCTGACATAGTAAATTCTGGCTGAGATACAATATAATACAAAACAATATAATTATGTCCAACGTACATGTTGCTTGAGCTAGATATACTGCTAAAGCCAATTGTTCAATAAAATTAATGCATGTAACAGATTTATTTCATTTTCTATGTGAAGAATGATACATTAAGATGTCTTGCCTTACAATATAGTGTTAACCTCGAGTATGGTTAACAGGTTTTCTTAAGGATGTTGTGCACAATGTCAAATACATGGGTAAATCGTTCAAATATTTGAAAATCTCTCGAAACTTGCTGTATTTAAAGCACAGGAAGGAGCGGAATGGAAATATAAATAACTATATGATATAAACATGTACAGAAGCTGTCTAGCAATGCAAAATAGGAACGTCTTAGACCGCTCGGACATACTCGATGCTGAATCAAAACTAATTCTCATTAGCACTTAGTTAAACTTGTTTGGAATTACACATGGATTATCTACTTTTATTATAGTTACAAGAAAGAAATAACAGGTATAAAGCGTTTGACGAGCTGTTGTGACCTCGAGCATGTTATTTCTTTCATATTTGTTAAAAATACAGTGTGTATGAAATTAAAGACGTTTTTGCTTTGACACAACCTATTTTGCAGTACCATGCAGCAGATACAGCAGTGTCTATTTATAAATATTATCTTGAATTTAAAAGTATCATTTTAAAGTAAAGTGCTCAATTTAAACAACCCAGAAGATATCTAACCCTTCGATTTTCAGTCTAAATTTGCTATTTCATAGATCGTGACTTTAGCGAAAAGTTAATATACCCGATATAGTGCCCGGTTTAGTGTTTGTTCTATAGACCGTGTAGGTTAACACATTAAAAATCAAAAATTATACAACTATATACGGATATGTTCTATTTACTGTAACTTTATATAATCAACCAAAATTTAAGAAATATAGCTTACTTGATGTACTACGACGATGGCGAGGGGGTTATTTCTTGTTCAATTAATTGGACTACTCGGTGCAACCTACTGCCAGAACACATCGGAAACTGCCGACGATGTGCTACCGGAAGGTGAGCTTAAAAAGTTGTACTATTTTTTCATTTCAAAATTACTGCAATATCATTTAAAACTCCGATTCAGTGCTCTGTTATATAAACACAACCTAATTCGTATTAAGCAATCAATACGGATGTATCTAAATCATCCATATTTGTTTGCATTAAATACAGTAAACTACGTTTAAAACGAACTTCTTTGGACCTTTATTATTTGTTCCTTATATCCGGAGTGTGTTTCTTTGAAATCCATAAAGCATGTTCTAACTATGCAAAGAAGGAATAAAATTGGTCACAGAAAAGTTGTTCCTTATATCCGAAAGTTTGCTATATCCGGAGTCATTATCATATGCATCTGCATTAAGCAGTCACGTCGGATATATCCCGATGTTGGCTGTATGAATGAACCGACATTTTATTTGTTTCTGTTCATATCATTAAATCATCGTAGATCATATACATGTATTTTATAACTGCATACATATATATACATATACATACCAATTTTTGTTTCAAAATTTTTGAGCGTGTTGTAGGAACTGCCTTGAAAATTTTATAAAACGTTTGCCCAGTTCTTTTAATTGAGAAGAGAAAAGAGAAGGGACCGACAATTGTTGACCACAGTCGAGAGTTCTTGTGAGAGCGGCTATATACAATATTCAATAGCATGCATGAAATATGCGTTTGTATAAATTACATAACCAGTTAAAAAAAAAATTCAATCTTTTGAAAATGTATACTAACCCTTACGCTCTGATCATGATCTGCTCTGCTTGCTATTTAAGTCAGTAATGTTTTAGTGAACACCCCATTTTAGCATCAAAAGGTTTTTTTCATAATGAAATATAGATCAGCCTTTTTTTAGAAATAAGGCAGGTAAGGGCTACTGAGTAAATGACGTTAAAATCGACTTTGCGAGTAAGGATTGCGAAGGCATAAATAGCTTAACTAATTTTATAGCTTTATTTTGTCTCATTTATTTGCATATACACACGTACACACAAAATAAGAAATAGCTATATCAAAGAGTTACAATAGACTGTTTAGAACTAAAAATTTCTAACAATATCACATACTAGTTATACCATTTTGTAAATAACCTAAAGATTTTCATTTACTTGAACAAGTACCTTATGTACACACATTATCATAAACACCTATATCAAAGAATTACTAGAGACCATTAAGAATAAACATTGTAATCAATACTGTTTAACAATATCACAGAATAGTCATACGATTACGTAAATAACCTAAAAAAATCTTCATTTAATTGAACAAGTACCTTATGTTCATGTTAATACAAACAAGAAAGTTCGGCAAGTCTGATCGTAATCAATCCAGTAATAAAGATTACTGCTAGATACAATCATACATATTTCTTTTATGTAAACAGTATCATATTTCTTTGAAAAACTTTGAATGAGCATGGCAAATTTATTTCACAATTTTGATTATTCAAGCGCAACGCAATTCTTTTTAACTATAAATGTCCGTCTCGCGATTGGTGATCCAAAATGTAAAAAGTTCAAATCAACTTCCGGCGGACAGTAGTTTCACATTTCAGGTGCAAACTAAATGATCAAATCGTATCTAATGACAAAAGTCGTTATAGAAAAAAACGATTCGTGAATTACAATAAATCTGAAAGCGCGGGTAAAAATTTGCATAGGTCTAACGCCTTCGTATAGCACAGAATTAATGATTCACAGATTTGCAGGGAAGTTTGTAAAAATGATGAAAAATAATGGTAACAATATGCATGTCTTCAAGACAATGCAAATACACTGCGTGAGTTCTTACTTCAAGCGAATCTGAAGATATAGACGAAGTTTTATTGTGTACCAAGGAAAAGACATTACGTCAAAGCAATCCTACTGTATAAGTACTTACAATGTTAACATTGAACCAAATGACTTGGTATCTGTACGTTGTAATCGGTGAAACCGTTCGGCTTACATCAACGTCCTCGACAAATTGCGGGTTATTTATCACGTGATTTTCTGAAGATCTTTAAATTTCTTTTTTAGGAATTTAGTTTTAGGTAAATATATACGTAATCGTTCGTAAATTTGAAAGATTGTCAATGAAATCACATGGAAATTTGAAAATCAAATACAAACCTTTACAATTCGTACATGTCGTAATTCCGTAAATATCCTACTTTTCCGTGATATGCATATGATTATCTCGTAATCAGCTAACAATAATCAACAGGAACAATAAAGCACCTAAGCTATATACCTTTCTTCGTTTAGTTTACGTTTATTTGGAGCTTATCGTCATAACAGTCAAACTAAAAACTATCTTGTTGTGCAGATGTAATTAACCATATTTGTTATTATTCGATAGATTAAATTGGTGTTTGAAAGGTAGTAAATGCGATTATTTAGTTTTAATCCAGTCAAAAATGTAAGTGACTGTCGTTACTTATACAATAGTATATAATGTGCAGTTATGTAAATCATGGTAAATTTTCCCTTTCTATGATTTCACAACCTAGCAATTTAATGTTAAAAAAAGTTTGAAAGCAGGTAATAAAATAAAATCATTACGATCTTAAACCAAATCCCTTGAAAATCTTAAAATTTTTTAATATGCTTATTCCTGAAACACACCGTCAGTTTAATCATTTGAAATTTAACTAAAGCATGTGCAACGATATTTTAAGGAGGATCAAGTATTCTGACATTACGGGACATCTTTAATCAAAGTAGCTGCAAGACCTTTAGCTTTCTAAACAGCTCTTTAAAATCGTAAATTATACCTAGCCTAAATCAAATACTAACAATGACTTGGTAACACAAACAATATGATAATCTGGAACAATACCCAGATCACAAACTACTCAGTTAATGATTGGGCTTATTCAAAGTCACTGAAAAAATTCTTTAAAGTAATTAAATATTTTATTATTCGATAATGGGTGTAAGGTATAAATGCGATTATTAAAATTAAATCCGCATTTCTGTAAGCAAAAATTTAATAACTAACGCAAGATATCGCTGCACACTACACTGATCAAAAGATTCATTTCGCAATTACCGAAGAGTAAATTGAGATTTAAAATGTTATTTGAATTGTAATAGAATGCCACATCGCGCACATACAAGCATACACATATCCTTTAAAGTCCTTACTTTAAACTCCTGGAGCGCTTAAATAATGATATTTAAATTGCGTAGCGTTTCATTGATGTATCATTGTTACCACGACCGTTGTTATAAGATACAATTCGGGACGTTTTGATCCTTCCAAGGACATCTCGTTGAAATAGGCTTTCTGCAGTGTAAGGTCGCAGCCATTCTCGGGTGTGTATCAGTACCGATATGTCAAAGGTGGTATCAGCTCTACGGTGTTGTTACTGGATTAGATCCATTGAACTATCGGGCTTACTGATTAAGCTTCATGGGGTTGTACAACCAATGCACAAGACCTGTGTGTGGGCTTTCATGCATATATTTCGACACATAATTGCCAACGACTACACAGTTTAAATGAAACTGGCCCATATATCCCACTACTTAAAACGTATATAGCTGTTTCTTCTCTCGCAGAATGCTGATGACACCGCTCTCATGTTAGATGGTACAGAAAAATCGTTTAAGTAACACTTTCAAAGTGCTATAGTTTTATGACTGGGCTTAAAGTCAAGCAAAAAGAAGGTAGTTGAGACTGGGTAAGGTCGCATCTTGGTCTGTAATGGGACAAGGGTCATTTTTAACGTTAAGGAGTGAGCTTCACAGTTAAGATGAAAGATATTACTGACTTTAGCTATAAACCTAAAATATGAGAATTTCAGTTTCTTTTTATCAGTTGGTATAAAAACATTTTTATTTCATATTTAACAATTTAACAAGTTCTTACAACTTAGATTAATCGCTCTCGAGACTTATTTCAGATGAAATCAACCTCAAAGAGAGAGAGAGAGAGAGAGAGAGAGAGAGAGAGAGAGAGAGAGAGAGATGGAGAGAGATAGGGGGAGTGGAATTATTTGAGTGTTGCCTAGGGACACTACCGACATGGCCATGGTAGGATCCCGGGGCCCTTCAATCCTGGGGTGAACGCGCTACTGCTGCGCGACGGCAGAAGCAGCGCACATAAAAGAAAACTAAAAGAATTTTAACTCATGTATGCAAAAACAATACAGTCGCTGTCAAAAATAAATCATTTAATAATTGTCCAAAAAGTGAAATAGTGATATATAATCATATCAATCATTTACACTTAGCAGGCTTAATGGAATGTGGAGACCATTTACAGTGTTTGCCAAATAACGTGTTAGTCTCATGAAATGAACAACATTTTCTAAGTGCCATTTGCTAGTCTTCTTTTCCTTCTTCTTACTTTCATAATACAATTACCCACCCAGACTGTTTTGATCTTTTAATATCTTTTTCTCATTCTGTATCATAGAACTGATCTACTTCATACGCCAACTTTGTGATAACAAGAAGAAGAAATTGTTAGTTGATTTAAGTGTTTCTTAATGCAGGTTATGGTTTTTATGACATACCCAAATTAAATCTGCACTAATTACCACAGGAGACGAGGTGTTGTTAGATAAAGTTTACCGCATTTGATACAATTTCAGCAAAAGACAGTAGGTATATACACATACTTTATAATCATGGGTTTGCAACTAAACATGTATCTTTAA
>JAFMSR010000017.1:32447979-32476176 GCA_022818135.1 Saxidomus purpurata
ATCAAACCAATCCACAATGTCAGTCACTGTGGCAAGTATTACCTTTTTCTATCAATAGTGTGACCTCTTCTGCCATCAGCTGTAAAGGTAAACCAAGCTGGGCATTTTGTCTTGGAGCTCGTGGAAGACAGCCAACCAAGGTACCAACTATACGGAATTTCTCTCTTAGGATCCTCGCATCTACAAAATACAGTCAAACCTATGTTTAAGACAGCCATGCAAATAAAGACCAGCAGGTAGAAAACCTTGCACATTTAAGCTATCTTGGAAAAAACTACCTGACGTGAGAGACAGCTTAAACTTCCTCCTATCAGGGTGCTTTGTTCACAGGTTTGTTTTGACTATACACTGTCTGCAATAGTAACAGCATAATCTGGAATTTTAAAATCAAACCGTAGCACAACTGGGTTAACAGGTTTGTTAAAATTCTTGACTTCATTACCCTTCCAGAAAATTTCCAGCCATTTGGTTGGCCAATGATCTGTAAATAGAAATTGATATTAATGGGCAAGTGGGTAATATACAACTGGCAAGTTGGCATACCCAATCATTGTACCCCACGCCAAAATGGTTCCACACTTTAATGGTCTGCACTAACTGCTCTGGTTACGAAAATTATTGGTAGGTATATCAATGGAACATGGATTGAGAAGAAGAATGAGGTTTTGTAAATACAGTAAGATAGTTGTGAAGAATAGCCTGTTTTCACATTTCTAAATATATTGCGAACATTATTGCAATAGAATACATTGACAGTTTTGATTTATATAGTGAATACTATGGAATGCGGGTTGGGACATGCCACTTGCTAATTGCTAATTGCCACTTGCTTATTGCTGATTGCAGGTTTGGACATGCCACTTGTTATTTGCGACTTACGTATTGCCTATTGCTAGTTGCTAATTGTCACTTGCCACTTGCTTATTGTCACTTGCCACTTGCTAATTGCTAGTTGATACATGCCACTTGCTAATTGCCACTTGCTTATACTTAATTGCTACTTGGGATATGCCACTTGGTTATTGCCACTTGCTTATTGCTAGATGGGACATGCCACTTGCCAATTGCCATTTGGGACACTTGCTAATTGCCACCTGCCATTTTCTTATTGCTACTTGGGACATGCCACTTGCTAATTGCTACTTGGGACATGCCACTTGATAATTGCCAATTGGCATTTGCTAATTGCCACTTGCTTATTGCTACATGCTACATGGTAATAAACCACTTGCTACTTGCCATTTTCTCATTGCCAATTATCGTTTTCTAATTGCCACTTGCTAATTGCTTTTTGCTAATTTCCACTTGCTATTTGCTTTCTGCCACTTGTTACTACTTGCAAGTTACCTTTGGAGTCGGTCAAACGCTTTTGATTGCGAGAACAAATACACAATGTGTATTATATCACATATTTAGAACAAACACAAATTTATATAAAGTATGAATTTGATCTAGTTAAATAAAAAATATATATTTTAAATATAAAATGATCAGATGATGGTTCATGCTCGGTGTTTGCTCATCTAATTTGTTCAGACTTCAGCTGCAAGATTATTTATATTAAATATATTTTCAGTATGAAATATTATTAATAATTCATAATAAACTTATAACATATATAATCTATACATACACCATTATAGATGTCTTGTTTACTTTTAACAATAACTATTGTACAATGTTCATGAACATGAATCAGATCCCGCGTTTTGAAATTGTATAAATTAAAAGCTTGAATGTGATTGAATATAATATATTTTTGGTATGCATGTTCCATTTTAACATCAAAAACTTAATATTTTACTTCAATAAAATAATAATAGCTAATGTTCGTTATTTCCTAGCCATGTTCGGTAGTCATACCGATAACCAATTGGCAACTAGCGATTAGTAACAAGCAAAAGGTAATAAGCAATTAGCAAGTAGCAAGTGGCAACAAGCAATTAACAATAAGCAAGTGGCAGTTAGCAAGTGACATGTCCCAACTAGCAATAAGCAAGTGGCAAGTAAGTATTAGCAAGTGGCATGTCCCAACTAGCAAATAGCAAATGGCAATTGGCATTTAGCAAGTGACAATTAGCAAGTGGCAATTTGCAATTAGCAAAACCACAATAAGCAAGTGGCAATTAGCAAGTCCTTACCCGCAATAAACAACAAGCAAGTGGCAATTAGCATGTGACAAGTAGCATGTAGCAATTAGCAATTGGCAATAAGCAAGTGTGAATTGACAAAACCACAATAAGCAAGTGGCAATTAGCAAGACGCATGTTTCAACAAGCATTTAGCAAGCAAGTGACAATTGGCAAAACCGCGATAAGCAAGTGGCAATTAGCAAGTAGCATGTTTCAACCAGCATTGATTAATAAGCAAGTGGCAAGTAGCTACAGCAATAAACAAGTAGCAAGAAGCAAGTGGCAATTAGCAATTACTAAGTGGCATGTTTTCACCAGCATTTATCAATAAGTAAGTGGCTATCCGCAAGTAGCAATTAGCAAGTTTGGCATGTCCCAACCCGCATTCCATAGAATACATTTCGCAAAAAATTTCACAATGCTTGTTGTAAATAAAAACTTCACCCTTTATTTTTGGTTCCAATAATTGCAACAGCAGATTTACACTTTTCATCAACCAGCATCGTATATAAAGTAAAACTTCAATAACTAAATCACACGAGCCCGAGTAACATGCTCCAGTTATCGCATTTCTTGAGTTATCCAAATTCTTGGCATTTACATGGGAACATATCATTCTCATTCTATGGGTCTTAATGTACTGCATTGATTTCCCCTGTTACAATCAGTGATGTCTCCCTTCATCTTAAATATGTACCAGTTTTTGTGAATGATGTACCAAATGCACTATAATTGATTTATTTCTTGAACAAAAGTCAATGTTTATTTCTACGGTTCCCGTGACTTGCTATAATATAACACTTTTTGGCATTTTCAAAGAAAATGTTTTAGAAACTTCATCTATGATATCCGTTGAAAGTCCAGTCATAGAAATACATATGAAAAATTCAATTATTAAACTGTTCTTGTTCAAATTGTTAACAAATGCAATGAATTATTTATTCAATTATTCACACAAAATGTGAAACTGGTAGACTGAATTTATCTTTATTTTCGTCTCATTCAATCAAAATAATGTGGCTTGAGATGGACAAAACTAAAATATTTGTGAATGATATTGTAGACAGTTGTGCCACTAAATGTACGTTGATCGACAATTAACAATAGTAGTTATTTCTTGCTATGTGTCAACATATAGAAGCGCCTGTGAAGGTGTGAAAAGATTTATTTTATCAGCAACTTTGAGATGCCGCTGGTAGGTGATTAGTCAGAAAACTACTCAACCTGACCGCAGGTGTTCCTTGAGTTATCGAGTGACCAATGCTTGAGTTATCCATGGTGATGTGTCATTAAATATATATGAAATATCACTGGGACCGACGAGAGACCTTGAGTTATCCCGGGTCCTCAAGTTATCGATGCTTGAGTTAATGAAGTTTTACTGTATAATGAATAATATGCAATGTAGTTTTAGATAGTAAGTGTACATTGCATCTAAGACGATGTCACTAGTAGAAATCGCTACTTTGACTTCTCATTCTACCGTGCAAAAACCCATTGCTTGGTGAGAACTTTAAAGCTGTAATTTGTATCATATTTAGAATATAGTCAAAATTTAAATTGGTATCGTTAGTAAATTGTTTTAACTGGCAAATAATACAGCTGCCTTATCTGTTCTTAGAGTTGATATTTATGTGACTAGACCACCCACGGACCTTTATAAAGGATATGTGTATATAGGTCTGCGGACCACCAAAATGTCAATTTTTGGAGTAGGTTCCCTTGTCTATATTATACTAAAGATGTCAAAAAAATTGAACATGCCAAACCCCTTTGGAATATATATGCTTATTTGCTGCAGAATCTTAGAAACACCACTTTGATGCATCTTTTATAACTGTGGGGTTAAGTTCTAGACACGCCAGAATATATGCAGTATACGTTGGTATATCCAAATCTCATTGCTGATAATGCCCCAGATTCCTCCTGATCTTTAGAAACAAATAAAGTCTTACGCCGGCGTACGTGAAACTAGCCCCCTAGAAACAGATAGTAAAATTATATTGTCCGAAATTTGCATATCCGCATATAGTGTTAGTGTACCTCTATCAAACTGTTTCTCGTCAGTGCAGTAGTATTTACCTTTGCCATTCCACACAAAATATCCTTTAGCCAACTGTTGTACTTTTAACCGTTTTTCTTCAAGTGACATGCTTTCTTTAGGTGAAATTTTCTAAAATATTGAAATGTTACTGTTGTTGTCCATGGGCGCATCCATTTTGGAGGTTGCACAATAATACAGTACAGTAAATATAATTATTGAAAAATGTTTATTTTCATCCTTATTAGAAAATAAGATCACCTTGCTATTTAAAAATGAAATTAAAGACAACTTCTATTTTTGATCATCAATGATCTATCATTTTTCAAATGTTTCAGTACATTTTTTTTGCACTTTGATAAAAGGGAACAAGTTCTTGGTTTCAGTTCCTGACTTGTAAACAGAAGTGTAGGGAAAATAACAGAAGGCATCCGTGATTTACTGAAACACGTGGTGTAACTGGCGGGAAATCTGCGGCGCCAAGTGAAACAAAAACAGAGAAAATGGATCCTTCTGCTGATATAGACCAAAGGCAAAGAGAAATCCAGCGAGAGTATTTAGACTTTCTTGATGATGGGGTAAGAGTGTTTATTGTTAGTAAACAATATTTCTATCTATGTTGTAATTTGAGCGCTGCCGTTTGCAGTTTGAAGATAGGGCTATCACTGAATGTTTACGACCCAATGGAGAACGCGAAGGAGTCGGCCCGACACAGTTAGCAAGCATGCCAACTGTATGTACGTGATATCGGCGTGGTTTTAGCCAAAACAAATACACATCAATAGTTCCATGTTCGTGGCGAGAATCTTCTGTCCAAAACTTGTGTTACTTGGCCCCATGCCACTTTACAATATTTTCAGATTCCACTCTTGCTTTTCAGGATGATCAAGGACTATATCTGCAGAAAGTGAGGGATATGATTGCTAACAATGAAGTGCGACTAATTGTCAACATCAATGATTTACGACGTAAAAATGCTGCAAGAGCCAACGGGTAAGATTTGACAAGGTCTACACAGGTTTTGAAAAGTGAATGTCATGCCTGTGCTTTAAGCAGGCTGGTACATAATAGGCTGGTAACATTGCCTGATGGGGCTCAAAATTCTCGTTAAACTTTGTTGTGCACCACCCATGTTCAAACTGCACTGGCTCATGCTTTTGATGAATGTTCACAAGTCACTGCTCTCGAGCTTACATACATTGACAACAAGTTTAGAACAAATTGTTCCACAGTCTACACTCGCAGAGTCCAGGTATATAGATGGGGGTATGAAATTTATCATCTTCTGTGAATCAAGTGCTACTTTTATTAATTTTGTGGTTCCATTGAGATAATATTTTGACTTGCTGAATTGACAGTATGTCCATGATCATTTATAAATACCTGTTTAATTTCAGAATATTGAATGAAGCTTATCAGGAGTTAATAGCACTTCAAAGAGCATTGAAAGAGTTTGTTGCCTCTGCTGATCCCATATACAGTAAACAGCATGAGGAATTCTTTGTTGGATTTGTAGGCAGGTAAGCTACAAAGTAAAGCAACATGTTCTTGTACTTGTATGGTCGTTGGACATGTTTAGGTAAAAAAAACAAAAAAAACAGCAATAGTGATAAATACCTATGTAAGGCATCTCGTCTTGGGCTCAGAACTTTTTGCTTTTGATTTGAAATATTATACCAAGGTTATCACGGTTGATCCGCAAGGAAAGGCCAACTTTTGAAAGCAGTTCACAGAAAAGGGAATAATGTTTTCCGCCAACCATTTGCTGTTGGGTACAGTGTTCCCACTCAGTATTTTTTTTCAAGGGTATACTTACCCCCTGGACACAAAAAGAAGGGGTAAATCTCAATTTTTGGGGGTATGAAAATTATATGATACACAAGCGGCGACCGTTTAAAATTTTTACAACTCGTGGCAACCACTTGTTATGAAACCGTTTCAGGTACTTTTTCCGACTTTTAACACTACTCGTAGTTGTTTCAGTACTTATGGATGGTAACTCTTCACTTTGTTGTTGGGCATCATTTATTTTATTCGCCGTGAAGTAAAACACAATGCTTTGTGTGCCACATTTTTGCAGACGAAGCCCGGATCATTAGATTGGTCACACTTTTAAAGTGCTAATATTAATTCCCAGAGCATTCGAATATCAAACCCGTCTACATTTCATGACAACGCAGGGCACTCGTTTGGCCGATTTTGGGGCCGAATATCGGCCCCATTCCCCTCCTAAAATAATATGTTTTTTTCCCCTTTCTTAGAAAAAAAATCCCCTCGAAAACAAAAATAAAATCGGAAGGAAAATCACGAAGTTACTCGTCGGCAGGACATAAGAACGAAAAGTTTTGAGTACGAATCCAATTAAACATTCACGAGCCTTCTCCCTTGATTGACTGTCCAATGAATTTTCTCGTAACAAGTCTGTATAGATTCATTTATAACAGGGTTCCCGCTGTCGGTCGCCAATGGCGCCAAATGCGAGAAAAAATAAATTCTGTCGCTAAATTCTTTCAGTTGGCGAATTTTAGTGGTGCCAACAAAATAATCTCGGCAATTCTCACGTGTCAATCAAAAATCAATCGTCGTCTGTTGGCTAGTTTACGGAAGAAGGCGGAGCTAATTAGATGCTATCTGATAACGCGCACATGGCCGTCTCGGTCGTTATCAGAGGTGTTAATTGATAAACAATCATAAAACGAAATATAATTTATAATACGTTGTTTGTAACACGGATTTAATTAGCGATGCTTGGTTGACACGACTCGATGTATTGTTACTATGTAATTCACAGATTGCACTTCGGGTGATCATAACACAATTCATGTATACCCATTTTTCCGATCATCACGTGTCATAACAGACTTATAATTTCGGCATTGTTTTTTGGGGTTAGTAATTAAATTATTGACTTACATTGTGCATTTTCAAGTTGCAAATTGTGCTGGACGTAAATTTTTCCCCTACATGAATATATCTATTGGCAATAATCGGCGCCTTCAAAACCTTCAGTATTCGTTAATACTTATTTTAAACCTTTAAACATACTTTGGACAAATTGTGTTCTATTTAAAAGTGTTTAAATCGCCAAAATCGAAGAAACATTAATGTACGAAAATAAGTTCACGGACATGCGAGGTCGCGAAAATATGTGACAAACGGGGAATGCATACAGTTACTTTCATTTTTGAATTCATGGTGCTGCAGAACACGAACAGAAAATTATAAAATGCAAACTAAAATTGACCCAGAGGGAACCCTGTTCATTCGGATTTTTCGGATATTTCCCTTAGCAGGTGAAAAATGTCACATAATCAAATACATTACCGGCGAAAAATAACATCGAAAACAGCAGATAATTGTTAAAAATAGACATCTCATTCAACAAAAAGTTTGCATGTGTCACTGAGATGTTTTAATTCATGAAAGAAAAAAATAAATATAGTAGAACAACTTGCATTTATAATCATTTGTTGTAATTGTCAGAAAACTATTATGTAGAGCTCTACATCTGTTGGAAATGATTGAAAATAGTATTAATAAGTGTGAATAGTAGTAATATTTATATGGCTAAAAATTCCCCTATTAGTCTTAAAACGACGAGAAATTCCCCTTCCAGAGGGTATGGGTACCTGTCCCCAAAAGTTGTCTAGTGCCCTGCAACGGTAAATCACCAGCAGTTTTGCCGACCAATTGGCCGAGAAAGTAGAATTTCCATGATCTATTTTTAGAACATATTGGGGGATTCCAGTTGAACCGATTCGTCCTCAGCATTTTCGTACGCGCGCGATCTCGCACGTGGTGAAAATTATTTGCGCAATATTTTTTTTTTTTTGCGTGATTTACGTAATATTTTACGAGAGTGGGAACACTGGGGTATTAAACTATAAATAGACAAACAAACTGCAAACTGAGAGGTAAAGCTATTTAAGCAACATATTCTGTTTCATTGTGGAAGAAGCAATGGTTACTTTTCAGGCCACCCTTAAAAATATATCTGTTTGCTATTGCCGACCTATGGTTGCAAGGAGTGGGTCGGTAGGTAGGCTTTTTTTTTTTTTTTTTTTTTACTTTGACATATAAAGTTTGATACTTCTAAAACAAAGAAATATCATAAATTAATAACAATAACCTTTATTTTGACTAGAATTTTAAACTTTCAACATAAAATAAACATCTTTGACTAGACTTTATAACATAATCTGGTTGGTTTACATAATTTACACTTATATTGCAGCAGAATGTTGTTTCTCCCGAAGACTCATGCTTCCATTTTCCGACAGCCCTGGATGCCGCCATGTTTGAGGTTGCTATGCATGTGGTGAAGTAGACGCTTGCATTCAGTCATTATATACATATGCAATCGTCTAGACGATACGGATCGATAAATAACGAAAAGACCGCTAATTTGTGAAAAGACTGTTTTTAAGCGAAAAAAAAAAAAAATCGATTTTTTTTTAGCAAAAAAAACTTTTGAGTCGGGGCATTTTCGGTGGGTCGGCCGGCAATAGCAAACAGATAATTTTTTAAGAGTGGCCTCACTGAACCATATGAAATCTTGTGCACAAGACTTGTTTATCCCTAGGTGTGTTTATTGTAGTAGAATAGAATGTGTACTAAGCAATAATATGTCTTGTATATTACAGTTTCGGTGGGAAACATGTTTCACCAAGGTCGCTCACATCAAGATTCTTAGGCAATTTGGTCTGTGTAGAAGGTATTGTAACAAAATGTAAGTAACCCTAGTAGATATATCACTTATAACATGGTTGGATGGTTTTCGCTAGAAATTCACAGATAGGCTTATGTTAAGATTGGGAGAAAGGTCATGCAACCTTAAGTGCTTCATAAGGCTGATTATTCTGTCTCCATGTCAGACTGGAAATACAAGGCCTCTTCTGGATTTTGAAAATGAATGTTTTCCCCTTTTTTGCCATAAAAGCTAAGAAAAGAACATGCATAAATTTATAATTTGGGCGGCTTTGGCTAAAGTTCTGCCACCATTGAATCAAAATCGTTCTTCACCACTGCAGAATTTAGTGCATTTGGGGAGTGGCAGTGGAAGTCATGAGAAGTTATACCAGCTACTGACTTGTTTCTAGTTCTACTGCTAGTTGATCTAATTACTTACTGTGTTTACAGGTTCACTCATCAGACCGAAAGTGGTACGAAGTGTTCATTATTGTCCTGCTACAAAAAAGACAATGGAGAGACGGTATACAGACATGACTTCCCTGGAGGCTTTCCCATCAAGTTCTGCTTACCCAACAAAAGTGACTATCTTTCATATTGAATTTAATAGATTAGACCTTACAAAGGACTTAAGTTTCAGTGAAGTCTTGAATATTGTGAAAGGTTTCATAGTTTACCTGGCAAGTTAATGTGCTTTCAAGACAAAGTTTTTTTTACCCTGGGGTTGTTTGAATAATGCTTGCACTTTTCTAGAACATGTCTTGAGAATAGTACAGGTTTCATACTATATTTCAGTAGTCTTGTGATGTGATCTGGTGATTGTTCATTAATTGTTTGACATGTTTTGATGAAAGAGTAATTTGTATTGGAAATATATAAATGTTCAGATGAAGAATGCGGTTTTCTTCTATTGCAGGATGAAGATGGTAATCTGCTAGAGACAGAATACGGGTTGTCGGTGTACAAGGACCATCAGACATTCAGTATTCAGGAAATGCCAGAGAAGGCTCCTGCTGGACAGTTGCCAAGAAGTGTTGATATCATCGCTGATAATGATTTAGTGGACACATGTAAGGTAAGTTGTATATCTGTCTAGTGTTTTTTGGAATAGACAGATTTTCTGTAATAAATGATATGTATACCTAGACCTTCAGAGGTTTTGCAGTGATGTGGAACTTAAGTTGGATGGAAATAAGAAATTGCCTTCACTAAATGGAGATGAATTACTATAAGCAAGTGTGTTCCACACCGTGTATCTCTATTTGCAGCCTGGTGATAGAATACAATGTATTGGAACATTCAGATGTCTGCCTGGGAAGAAAAATGGATACACTTCTGGAACCTTCAGGTAATGACATGTTGTTGGTATAGCATTAGTTCTGTCTGTCCATATGTAAATAATTAAACCAAGACGAAATACGGTTGAAGCAGTATAACAACTACAGTAATCCTTTAAATTGTTGTTGCTGTTCAAAATGTTCCAAGAAAAAATGCTTAATTCACGGTGAATGTTTTGAAATCGCTTACAAAATAAATCAGGCCTAGTTATGTCTCTAACGGCAGATAGAACGGATACAAACTTTACAATAAAGGTGTTGTCAATTTATAATCGGTAGAAAGGGTATAATTCACTGCTAAATGTTTTTCTTAAAATTATGATGTTCACTTGGATTGGCAGCACCTGCATTGTGAAACATATATTAGCTGGTTGAACAGTTCATGAATTACCAATATCAGTAAGCATATGATAGACTTGATAACTGTTATCTCGAGTGAAATGTTTATAATAAGGAGAAAAACCACACAATAATCCATTAGCATTTTTGAAGGTGGGAAAGGTGACTGTTAACATTTACGCAGACTTTCATGAATTTGAAAGATTCACAGACATTTTCACTTTGTAAGCTTTTCCACATGTACAATATTCATTTCATTAATTTCATGAACATGTGATAAAATTTCCCAGGCATTGTCTGCTGTGAATAGATGTTGTGCTAAAGTAGAGCTTAAGCCTAAAGAAGATGATCTAATGATGCTGAGTGATGCAAGTTTGGTTATCGACACTAGCTGCATTGATAACAGTTCTGGTACTCAATTTCAGGACAATCTTGCTAGCCAATAACATACAGCTTATGAGCAAAGAAGTTTCACCGACCTTTTCTGCTGAAGATGTTGCCAAAATAAAAAAGTTCAGTCGACAGAAAAGTGTTAATGTATTTGATGTACTGGGTAAATCCCTCGCACCTTCTATCCATGGACATGAATATATTAAGAAAGCAGTGTTGTGCATGTTGCTGGGAGGAACTGAGAAAGTGTTGGCCAATGGTTCGAGGCTTAGGGGAGATATCAATGTGCTTCTGATAGGGGATCCGTCAGTGGCCAAGTCACAGATGCTTAGGTTTGTATCAAAGTTTTGTATAAGAGAAAATAACAGTTCTTGAAACTGTTAATGACTTTCTAGGGTTTTACTTTTGGCAGTGTCTAGAGAACCGGAACCGGTTCCCTAGACAGCGACCTTAGCGAACCGGAATCGGTTCTCTAGTCTATATCCGTCTATACACTAGCAAACCGGAATTGTTTTTATGCATATATTACAGGTTATTGAGATAAGAAAATGGATTATTTAATATTTATAAATAAAAGACTTTCATTTAAACGGCAATAAAATGCGGGATTATCAGTTTATTTGCATTTGTTTTCAATATGAAGATTGTCGTAATGACCTCCTTCGCCTTCCACACTTCCGGCTGTAATATGATGCGGACGAATGAATAAGCGTGTTGATATCGGCTTACCGTGCAGGCATCGATACAATACAACTATAGAGACAATGTAATTGGTTTAGTGTTTCGAAAGGGAAATGTTACAGTGTTAAACTGATGTTAGAATAACATCACATAAATAGTTATCGTGAAATAAAAAAGCAACAGAGTTAGTAGAAGAGCATTCAGTTATGACAGAATGAATCTTAACGGAAAATATAAAACACGTGTTTTTTTCTATTAATGCGTTTTAAACTTTGCAAATATGATACTAAACTATTGTTATCCATTAAAAGCTAGAAGTAAAAGTCATGTTGAACACATAATTTTTATACATGTCTATTTACACTTGACGCAGCTCGATGAGCGCCACAAGGCCGTATATACATGTCTATTTATACATGGTCGGCAGCTCGATGAGCGCCACAAGGCCGTATTTACATTAAGATACACGTTGGAATGTACACGACATAAGGTCTTTTTTTGTTTTTGTTTTTGTTTTTCTTTATTATTTCAATTGGCCGGCAGCTCAATGAGCGCCACAAGGCCTTCAGAAGCTATATATACAAAGTGATTTTAAATGTCCATATATTTGACCTTCCCCTTCTTACAGTCGTCAAAGAAACAGTTTTTTGCTTTGGGGGAGTTACTGATTCCAGCACAGTGATAGTGGAACCAGTTCAAACAGCTATCACATCCCACGCATCGCGTTTCCAGATCTGAGGCACATACCTTGCAATGCCATGACAAATTCAAATTTTCTAACTGATTCACCGTACACTGTAACTGTTCCCAGGCGTCATCTTCAAGGTAGGGTTTGGTTACTGCTAGTGGTACATCAGTAGCACCTAGGAATATTTTATTTTGGTCACACTCTATAGTAGTTTCCGGAAGTCTTTTGTCATTACCGATGAAATCAGCGATGGACTTATCATCCACAAACAAAGAAAGTACGACTGATTAGTGTCATATGTCAAATTGTGCTTTGTTCATAAATGCTCATCTTCTGTATAAAATAGTGCCGTTTGGGCCGAAAAGTCAGTCAGAATAATGGCTTTCCAGGAATCACACTATTGGGACAACGAATACGAACCTTGGTGGCATATTTGGTCATAGTTTCGTCCGGCGTCTATATGTACGCTGGCGAAATGGTAGTCTGCACAATGATCTACCATTTCATGGTGAAGCAAACGGGACAGAAGGATTAGGAGTCGTCGGGCTGTTGCAGAAGTTACGCAGGCGGAAGCTGGCGAAGTTTGACATAGTCTTCATACAGATTGGTGAAAATGATATGGATATGGAAAAATTTAACAATCATCAGCTACTCCACGCCCTACTTGATATAAGAAATGAATTCCGCAGCTGTGGTGTTCAGCACGTCGTATATGGGAGCCTCTTCCATCGTCATCAACGTCGATACAACAAGTTATGCAGATGTCTTAATAAGATCTTGTTGAAACTCCACCTCGACAAAATCTGGTCACATGGCCCAGAGTTAATGATCAATGACGTTATAGACAGCCGTGATGATGTGCATCTTAGAAGAGATATTGAATATATGTTCGCCGACAGCATCAGTCATGCCTTCCTCTACCTGAACCAGAGGCGCTGAAAACAGTCCTTTTCAGGGCTAAACTGACCTTTAACGAGGTCGACGGGTCATGATAAGAGCGCCTCCCCGTGATGTGGCCTGGATGTGACATCATGAAAATTGTGCTTTCCATTTCAATGCTATTCATTCTGTCATAACTAAACGCTCTCCTACGTCAATTCTGTTATCTGTAATACTAATTCTGTATTACGTTTTTCATGTCATAATTTTAGGAAGAACCATTAAATAATCCGAAACACATATTTAATGATATCAATAATAATCAACATAATTATACATTGTCTATATAGCTGTATCAATTAACGTGCCGATAACAACACGCAAAATAATTCGTCCGCATATTAATTCCGGTTCGCTAAGGTCGCTGTCTAGGGAACCGGTTCCGGTTCTCTAGACACTTCCTTTACTTTTGGTAATAAAAGCATTTACAAATTGCAAGATTATCAGCACTTAATGCATGACAAACATTTATGGATCAGTACGAGTAACAAAGGTGTAAATGTGGACATCCAAGTCAAGACAGAGGATATTTTGAATAACCTGCTGCAGACTGCTTCCACACATGAGGAAGTTGAAAGCCTTCATTTCTGTTTAATAACTAGGTCGTATTTCCCATGAAGTACAAATATAACAGCAGTGTTTTTTGGGGGGCCGAAATTCGGCCCCATTCCCCTCCAAAATTAATATATATTTTTCCCCATTTTTGACAAAAAATTCCCCTCAAAATGTTGAAAAAAATCTTAGATTTATTTAATCAAGAGGTGGCCAAACTTGTTATAAAAACATAAGTTTTCATAAATTAAAGCTTTAGAATAATTTCTTGCAACTATTTGACACCTTACATGAGGAATAGTCAGCCGAAAATCGCCGATTTTTCGTTTGTCACCTATTTTCGCGACCCCGATTTTTGTTATTTTTTCAACAAAAACTGTGTTCAAAAGAAGAAAAAAGATACTAATACAATGTTTTCAATTGAAAATAGAAGTATTACTTATTATTCACCTGTGTTTTAACACCAATACTGCTAAGTTTTGTTCCTGACACCAGTATTTTTATATAAAAATTTGTTATGTTAAATTCTTATGTCCTCTCTTTATATTTGGCAAAGAATAATGTCATTTACATACTTGATAGTTTTGGTTCTTTATAATATTACATTTTTAAACAGTATATTTTATACATTTTCTAAAAAATTCCCCTTTTCTGGCAAAATGACGTAAAAATTCCCCTCCTGACAGGCCCCGCCACCTTTCCCCTCAGACTGAAAAAAAAACACTGAACAGGAACTTTTACTTAGATGTTTGACAATGTCAATCAGCATTCTGACACTTGGGTCAGTGGATTGAATCAATGGATCAAAGTACTAGGTCATCTCTAAACAGTATACTGTAGAAAGTGTAAAACCTTGCATACAAAATGGGTCGGCCTTGCATAGCCATAATGTTACATTGAATCTAGATATTGTTAAGTGAATAAGTCTTATTTCCCTGAACAGGTATGTGTTACATACAGCGCCAAGGGCAGTAACAACAACAGGTAGAGGATCCTCTGGTGTTGGTCTTACAGCAGCTGTCACCACAGATCAAGAAACTGGTAAGGTGCTTACTTGTATTAGGTTAAAAGGGTTTTGCTTAAAACTTTCACACTTTGAAAGTGTGTCCCATTTTATAAGTTAATGTAACTTGAGTATCCTTCAAGACTGAAAGAAAAGAACGGTAATGCTAAAAAGCAAATTCTTGCCTATGCTGTTTAAAGAATGTACGAGTTAAGAATTGTGTAAATTTTCACTCTGTAGGAGAAAGGCGACTGGAAGCTGGTGCTATGGTGCTGGCAGACAGGGGTGTTGTTTGTATTGACGAGTTTGACAAGATGTCTGACATGGATCGTACAGCTATACACGAGGTTATGGAACAGGGCAGAGTAACTGTGGCCAAGGCAGGAATACATGCCAAACTTAATGCAAGATGTAGTGTGCTAGCTGCTGCTAACCCAGTCTATGGAAGGGTATGTAACACATCGTCATATAAGCTAAAGCATCATGTTTTTGCATGGTAGTGAGTCGCTGTACACTGGTATTTTAAGTATGCGTTAAAGGATCTCAGATTAAAGTTTTGAGTAATTTGATTTGTGTATGAGGTCACTAGAATTGAGCATGGAGGGTTTAGTATTGATGCACCGTTACCAAGTGTATAGCTTATTAGAACAAAGTTTTTGGTATAGTTTTAGTAAAAATGTCATTTACAAGTTGTGTTAGATAGGGACTTGCTACATTTAGATTAAAAACAAAACATCAACTTGCACGCTTTATTACAGTATGATCAGTTCAAGACTCCTATGGAAAATATTGGGTTGCAGGATTCTCTACTTTCCCGTTTTGATCTCATCTTCATAGTGCTTGACAAGGTGAGCCATTGTACTCGCATGTTGTATTATTTCTAAAACTTTCATGCCGAGCTTGCTATTTTGATGAGGTGAGATTACCAGAGTTGAGATTAATAAAGCTTGTTCAAAAAGATGCTCTCTGAGAATATACTGACCATATAGCATACAGTGGAGATCACACATCTGAAAGGCAGACAGACTGGTAAGCTTAAAATACCAATAGCTGTTGCAAAGATGCTTTTGAAACTTAAATGATGATAATTCAGATAGTCATAAAATATTGAGCATCTTCTGTATTGAAAACTGGTGAAACAGTTACAGTGGTTTTTGTCTCGAGAGAAAATATGATGTTATCTTGTTCAAATTGTGTCACATTGTGAAATAAATTTTCTGTAATGTAAAACTTGTTTAAAGAAATGAAGCAAGTGCTTTCTGTCTTGCTAATTGCTACAATAACAAAGTGGCCATAGTAGTTGCTATTGCAGAGTCGTCGTATCTGTACCATAAATGACAGCTGTATGCAGAGAATTTTGAAGTACTTGGTTATGTGTTGCCATAGTTTCCTGAAGGAAGTGGTGGTGCTGATTGTAACATACGAGGTGACGCAAAACTGCTGCCTCTACTGGGCAGTTGAGAGCTGGTACAAACTGTAATACTCTATGGAGATCAAGTATAAGCTCTTCTGTATTTTGTAATTTAATGCAGATGGACCCAGAGTTGGACAGAAACATTTCCGACCATGTGTTGAGGATGCACAGATACAGAAATGCCAATGAACAAGATGGTGATGGTAGGTCTTATAACACTAGAAATTTTCACTTCTACAGTTTTCTATACATTTACTTTATAAGTTTCTGTCAAAGCACATGGTTTATATTGAAATGTCCATCACCAAAGGGTAACTGTTTTAGTCAGAACGAGGCTCTTAATTTCTATATGCAAACTTCTCAAAATAAAGCGTTGTCATATAAATACAATTGATATGCAGATGTGTTTGGGAAAGTGACAATATTTATATATTATCAAATAATTCATGAGAGTGGTTTGGCAAGGTGGTTCCAAACCTATCTTTATGGCATGGGTAAAATTGTCCGAAATGTTGATGTAAAACATCAGGTCTGAACATGTTCAGCTAATGACTAGGTCATTCTTGTATGACTTTCTTGAAGATGGCTGTTTTTGCCCTGGCATAACAGTACTGAACTAAAATTTGTACAGTAATGCACTATTTACATGTACATATCTATGTTAATTTATTTTATCATTATACAGTATTGCCCTTCGGCATTGACGTAGACATGCTAGCAACAACAGATCCCGACCTTGAAGAGACGGAGGATACAGAGACACCAATTTATGAGAAACATGACAAACTGCTCCACGGACCAGCCAAATCTAAACAGTAAGTATACAGGATCATTGCCAGATGTAACAACTGTTTGAATAAGCAAATCAAATCGTGTTGATTTTTATATGGATATAAATAGATTGAATTATAGTTTTGAAATCGTCTAAAGTTTAATCATTTATACCAATTTATTCACTCCATTGAAAAACAAGTCTTTAAAACTTATATTAATTGCTTTTGAGACTCGCTTCAGGTGGAATCAACTTTGAAGAGAGAGAATCTGTGTCTTGCCTAAGGACACTACTACCACTAGTGACTACTTGGGCACTGGTGGGGGATGGAACCTTGGACCTTCCAATCCGGAGGTGATTGTGCTGCCACTCTGTTAAACCTGTGACTGTGAAAGGGGTCACCTCTGATAAGCAGCCATCTGCCTGACACAGTCGGTACTCCTGTACCCCAGTTGGCCATTTAGTGCATCTGTATTGAGCAGCACCCTATTTGTGCTAGTCACTTGACTTGCTGCAGAAGACAAGTTTGGCTGTATAGGTAACTGTATTGTAACTAAATGTAGATATGTTAAAGAGCATGCTTTGATTTCAGACAGAAGATTGTTAGTATGCAGTTTATGAGGAAGTACATACATGTTGCTAAAGCACTGAAGCCCAACTTGACACAGCCAGCTGCAGAGTTATTGGCAGAGGAGTACTCCAAGTTACGTAGTCATGATAGCATGACACAGGATAATATTGCGAGAGTAAGTCGAATAGCTTCTGCTGCAATATTAGTTTCATATATGTGTTTCTGGGTGTTGGAGTCAACTTTGGAGTGAAGACTGTCTGTGTTTTCCTTTGTACAGATTAGTTGGTTCTAGGCATGGATTGTGGAAGGCATGTTATATTTGCAATAGTTGGAGAATAACTTTTTTATGCCCCCGAAGGGTGGCATATTAAAATCGCACCGTCTGTCCGTCCGTCCGTGCGTCCCCACTTACAAATTCGTGTCCAGACTGTAACTTTGTCATGCATTGAAGGATTTTAAAATAACTTGGCACACATGTCTAGCACATCAAGACGACGTGTCGCGTGCAAGACCCACATCCCTACCTCAAAGGTGAAGGTCACACTTGGAGTATGAAGGTTATGGAATCCTCTATATATGCACACATTCGTGTCCGGACTGTAACTTTGTCATGCATTGAAGGATTTTAAAATAAGTAGGCACACATGTCTAGCACATCAAGACGACGTGTCGCGTGCAAGACCCACTTCCCTAGCTCAAAGGTCAAGGTCATACTTAGAGTTTGAAGGTAATGGATTCCTCCATATAAGCATATATGCACACATTCGTGTCCGGACTGTAACTTTGTCATGCATTGAAGGATTTTAAAATAACTTGGCACAAATGTCTAGCACATCAAGACGACGTGTCGCGTGCAAGACCCACGTCCCTAGCTCAAAGGTCAAGGTCATACTTAGAGTTTGAAGGTAATGG
This sequence comes from Saxidomus purpurata, assembly GCA_022818135.1. Taxonomy (NCBI): domain Eukaryota; kingdom Metazoa; phylum Mollusca; class Bivalvia; order Venerida; family Veneridae; genus Saxidomus; species Saxidomus purpurata. The sequence continues at coordinate 32,466,440 of JAFMSR010000017.1, forward strand.
ATTCCTCTATATAAGCATATATGCACACATTCGTGTCTGGACTGTAACTTTGTCATGCCTTGAAGGATTTTAAAATAATTTGGCACAAATGTCTAGCACATCAAGACGACGTGTCGCGTGCATGACCCACATCCCTACCACAAAGGTCAAGGTCACACTTAGAGTTTATAGGTAATGGAATCCTGTATATATGCATACATTTGTGTCCGGACTATAACTTTATTATGCTTTGAAGGATTTTAAAATAACTGTGCACAAATGTCTAGCACATCAAGCGGATGTGTCGCATGCAAGACTCAAGTCCCTACCTCAAAGGTCAAGGTCACACTTAGTGTTTAAAGTAATGGAATACTGTATGCATGATTACTCTGTCATGCATGGAAGGATTTTAAAATTACATAGCACATTTATTGAGCACATGGAGAGGACACAGACTGTGAGGCACCTCTTTCGGGGGCATTCGTCACTTGGGAGGGACAGCTCTTGTTCCATTACATTATATCAATAAAAACGTATTGATTCAGGATACAGAAACCCAACATGAATAGTGATTATTCAATGGCCAAAATGTCTTATGTAAGTGGTTTGAGCAAGTTACGGAGCAGGTATTCTAAAAGTTGTACTATTATTCTTAAAGATGAAATGAACGCTCCAGCATTGTTCAATGATTTGAAACTGACATTAAAAAGAATGCAGAAGTGTCCCAACATTCAGCTCAAGTTGTCTGAAGTGCATTTTAATATACAACTTCATTGCTGTCTACAGTCTCTGGTGAAGTAGATACACAGCTTTGATACAAAATGGGACTTATTTAATCTACAGCATTGCCTACAATGTATGTTGTTGCTTTCAGACAGCGCCAGTTACTGCTAGAACTTTGGAGACGATGATCCGTCTGTCGACAGCACATGCAAAGGCTCGCCTGTCTAAAACTGTCGATCTGGTAGATGCTGAAGCTGCTGTAGAGCTCATTGAATTTGCCTACTTCAAAAAGGTAACTTCATGTAGTTTATCATGTTGCTGGAAGGGGAACTTGCAGGACAGTGAAAGAAAAATGCCTAAAACACCTCCCTTTCCGAGTCCATCTTGCCAGTCTGGAGTGCGGAGTCTGATTCGCAGTTCATGTGTCATTTGGGAATGTAAACAAATAAATTTGTTCTTGCTAATCTTGTAAAGACTTCCAAATTTGTAAAGTTTTAATTGATTATTCCTAACTTCTCTGTTTAGGCATTTGTCTGACAAGCAGGTGTTTGGATAGTTGACTGCAGTTTATTACCTTCATTTTGTCTTTGCAAGTGTAAGAAATGATAACACTTGCAATATTTTCAGGGGACGTGTTTAGGTAAAAATGTAACTTTACCTGCATAGTCATGTCATGGTGAAAAGGAATAGAATCTGTTCAGACACTAGTTTTACTTGCTGTTCCCATAAGCAAGAGAAAGATTTTTGATGAATTCTGTAAATTGTGCTTTGTTATTGATTTGAACATTGCTGCTTTAGTATTGACTGTAGCTGAGTATGTACACTTGCCTCTGATTGACAGTGTTCTATTTACAGGTAGAGAAGAAGAAGCGTAAGCGACATCGTAGTGATGGTGAGGAGGAGGCTGAGAGCAGTCAAGATGAAGAGGCAGAATCACAGGCAGATAAACCAGCGAAGAAAAAACAGTATGTTAATCTATTCAAGCTAATCCATAAATTGATGTTGTAATAACCTAGGTCTGTGATATTATACAAATGTGATACCATTGATTCATTTGAAGTAAATAATCGTGCCTTTCCTTGGTGTGCCATCAATGTCAAGGACCACAATGGAAATAAGGGAGAATCACTTTTTCGTTTTTAGCTCGACTATTCAGAGAATATGGAGAGCTATTACAGTCACTTGTGTGTCGGCGTCGGCGTTGCTTCTTTGGTTAAAGTTTTGCCTGCTAAGTACTATCATGCACATATCTCAGTAACCACTTATGATATTGACTTGAAACTTTGTTCATGTCTTTAGGGGTGTCATACAATCAAGGCAGATAACTCTTGAAAAAATTTAGTACTAATTATGACCCTTGTTTGACTTTGAAAATTTGGTTAAAGTTTTGCCTGCTAGGTACTATCATGCACATATCACAGTAACCACTTATGATATTGACTTGAAACTTTGTTCATGTCTTTAGGGGTGTCATACAATCAAGGCAGATAACTCTTGAAAAAATTTAGTACAAATTATGGCCCTTGTTTGACTTTGAAAATTTGGTTAAAGTTTTGCCTGCTAGGTACTATTATGCACATATCTCAGTAACCACTTATAATATTGACTTGAAACTTTGTTCATGTCTTTAGGGGTGTCATACAATCAAGGCATGTAACTCTTGAAAAAATTTAGTTCAAATTATGGCCCTTGTTTGACTTTGAAAATTTGGTTAAAGTTTTGCCTGCTAGGTACTATCATGCACATATCTCAGTAACCACTTATGATATTGACTTGAAACTTTGTTCATGTCTTTAGGGGTGTCATACAATCAAGGCAGATAACTCTTGAAAACATTTAGTACAAATTATGGCCCTTGTTTGACTTTGAAAATTTGGTTAAAGTTTTGCCTGCTAGGTACTATCATTCCCGTATCTCAGTAACCACTTATGATATTGACTTGAAACTTTGTTCATGTCTTTAGGGTGTCATACAATCAAGGCAGATAACTCTTGAAAACATTTAGTACAAATTATGGCCCTTGTTTGACTTTGAAAATTTGGTTAAAGTTTTGCCTGCTAGGTACTATCATGCACATATCTCAGTAACCACTTATGATATTGACTTGAAACTTTGTTCATGTTTTTAGGGGTGTCATACAATCAAGGCAGATAACTCTTGAAAAATTTAGTACAAATTATGGCCCTTGTTTGACTTTGAAAATTTGGTTAAAGTTTTGCCTGCTAGGTACTATCATGCACATATCTCAGTAACCACTTATGATATTGACTTGAAACTTTGTTCATGTCTTTAGGGTGTCATACAATCAAGGCAGATAACTCTTGAAATCATTTAGTACAAATTATGGCCCTTGTTTGACTTTGAAAATTTGGTAAAGTGTTGCATGCAAGGTACTATCATGCACATATCACAGTAACCACTTATGGTAGTTATATCAAACCTTGCAATAGTGTTCAGGGGTACATTTTGTATCAAACAATTAATTTCCTAAAAATTAAATCAATAGTTGCAGATTTTGACTTTTTTTATGATTCAACTTTCCTAGTTTATACTTAATAGTTAGCAGAATTTTGTTTTGCTATTATACTGATAAAAGTTTTGTTTTATTAGCAAACACCCACAATAGTCGAGCGTGCTGTCTTATGGACAGCTCTTGTTTGTGTTACCCTTGGTATTGATGTGCATAAACTTGTGTATACATCTAATATATCTGTATATGTATGCATCATGTTTGTTTTAACCATGTTTGTACATCTGTGATATACTAAAATAAATCTATCTATTCTGATAGAAAATTTAGTTGGTGGTTTTCAGTTTATGTTAAATTTATGGACCGGTCCTGACAAGGCCGCACAATGTACAAAGGTAAAGGTTGGTTATTTTACTGTAGTAATTGAACCAAAGTTCGGACCTGGAATTCCAATAGGTTGGGGAATTGTGGTAATCATGTGTCTTCATTATTTTATAATGCTGAAAGCTGTTTACCTGAAATTGATATTGACTTCCCCCTGTTTTAAGGTAGTAGGAGTTTTAAGGTAATACAAGTGTTGAGGAAATGCGCATCAACGAAAGGTAAATGTTGCTGGTGTTTGTTTCAGGAGACCAGCCCGAGAGAAGCTTCCTGCACGTAAGGAAGGGGATGATGGATATGATCCGTATGATTTCGAAGAGGATGAAGCTTCAGCAGATGAAAGTAAGTTGCTGCGTCTATTTCACTGTAAGCTTATTATAGGAGTCACCCGGTGGTTGGTCCGCCCGTTGCATTTTCCTTGACTGGAGCATAACTTGAAAACTACTAGTTGGAATTCAATACAACTTAATATAATGGTCAAGCACATCGAGAGGAAGTGCAGTGCACAAGAACCATAACTCCATCTTGACTAATTACAGAGTTACTGCCCTTTGTTACTTATCATTGTCCGGAGCATAACTTGAAAACTACTGGTTGGAATTCAATACAACTTCATACAATGGTCAAGCACAATGAGAGGAAGTGCAGTGTACAAGAACCATAACTCTGTAAATTACAGAGTTATTGCCATGAACAATATTTTTTTTTAGCTCTTTTTTGCAAGGTATTCTGTTACTACGAACTTCCTCAGTTTATAAAGCAGTCTTTCGGGGTATTAATCACATTTAGTGATAAGTCTAGTTTAAGTCTTCCTTCTGAATAGCTCTTGATTAATGTTAAACAGAAATATTTGACTTAACATGTACCATTTGCACAGTTTAAGAGATGTTTTTAAAGTCAATGTCGGTGGAATGAAATTTCTAAAATGGACATGTCTGTTTAGACATTAGCATACATATTTTCGAAGGTATTCACTGAACATACTAAGTAGTATAGCTATGAATTATTTTCTGACAGCATAGAAAGGGTTAAATCAGTACTTGGAAGATACCCCCAAAATAGACAAGTTTCAAAACAATACTTTAGTTGTGTGTGGTACGTTTATGCTATCTAATACTGAAAAATGTAGGTGCATATTTTGACTGATATGTCCGATAATTATACACTAAATTGCCAAATACTAAGTACAACAGTAAGAAACATGGATCTGTGTTCAGTACAATTGAGTAATGTATATTGAGCTGACCAAATTAAGAGAGTCCTGGTAGCAGTACAAACTCGTAAATGTTGTCATCAAAAAGATGTATTGGAGCAAGGAGTGTGAATGAACAAGAAACAAGTGGACATCGTTAATAATTGGTAGTTGTGGTACCAGATCAGTGACCAGGATTTGTGTTGATGTATTTTGGCACTGTTGTGGTGCTGTGATTGCCATTAGTTGTCGCCAGGGAAGTAAAATAATTACATTGTATGTAGAATGTGTTGTAACTTCCAACATGACGGTACACCACAGAACTGCATGGCATAAGCATAGCAGAGGAGTACCAAGAACTGCACCATGACACAGGAAGACTGGTCATACTGATTATAGCCTCTTTAGAGGATAGTGGACCTAATAAGCACAATTACAAACAAAAATGACACAGGAAGACCCTGAACTGTGCACCGTGATGCAGAGGAGAGTACAAGAACTGTGCACCGTGTCCATTGCGATGCAGAGGAGGCAAAGAACTGCACCGTGATGCAAAGGATCAAGAACTGCAGTGTGATGGAAGAGGACAAGAATTGTGCACCGTGATGCAGAGTAGGAAGAACAAGTACTGTGCACCATGACGCAGAGGACCAAAAGCTGTGCACCCTGATGCAGAGGACCAAGAACTGTGCACCCTGACGCAGAGGACCAAGAACTGTACACCATGACGCAGAGGACCAAAAGCTGTACACGCCGACGCAGAGGTCCAAGAACTGTGCACCATGATGCAGAGGACCAAAAACTGTGCACCCTGACGCAGAGGACCAAGAACTGTACACCATGATGCAGAGGACCAAAAACTGTACACCCCAACGCAGAGGTCCAAGAACTGTGCACCATGACGCAGAGGACCAAAAGGTGTGCACCCTGACGCAGAGGACCAAAAGCTGTACACCCCGACGCAGAGGACCAAGAACTGTGCACCCGACGCAGAGGACCAAGAACTGTGCACCCCGACGCAGAGGACCGAGAACTGTACACCCCGACGCAGAGGACCGAGAACTGTGCACCCCGACGCAGAGGACCGAGAACTGTGCACCAGGACGCAGAGGACCAAAAGCTGTACACCCCGACGCAGAGGACCGAGAACTGTGCACCATGATTCAGAGGACCAAAAGCTGTGCACCCCGACGCAGAGGACCAAGAACTGTGCACCATGATTCAGAGGACCAAAAGCTGTGCACTCCGACGCAGAGGACCAAGAACTGTGCACCATGATTCAGAGGACCAAAAGCTGTACACCCCGACGCAGAGGACCAAGAACTGTGCACCATGACGCAGAGGACCAAAAACTGTGCACCCCGACGCAGAGGACCGAGAACTGTACACCATGACGCAGAGGACCAAGAACTGTGCACCCCGACGCACAGGACCGAGAACTGTGCACCCCGACGCACAGGACCGAGAACTGTGCACCCCGACGCAGAGGACCGAGAACTGTGCACCATGAGTCAGAGGACCAAAAGCTGTACACCCCGACGCAGAGGACCGAGAACTGTGCACCATGATTCAGAGGACCAAAAGCTGTACACCCCGACGCAGAGGACCAAGAACTGTGCACCATGATTCAGAGGACCAAAAGCTGTACACCCCGACGCAGAGGACCATGAACTGCACCATGATTCAGAGGACCAAAAGCTGTACACCCCGACGCAGAGGACCAAGAAATGCACCATGATTCAGAGGAGGACCAAGAACTGTACACAGCGAAACAGGAGGAAGACTACACTGGCAAAGGGATGGTGGTTCATAAATTTGGAACAGAAAAATATGTGCATATACTGATTTTGAAGTGAAAGGAAATTGTAGTAGGACAGGGGTGTGGGCAATAGGGAGACAAAATGGGAATCTTCAACTTCTAATTTAAGCTCTGTTCATGACACAACTGCACAACTTTTTCTTTTATGTCAGTTGCCATTTATTTGAAGAGGGCCTGGGTACAGCCTTCTCTAATTGTTAATTTTCATAGCAATTTGGTATGTGGTTACTATAGAATGTTGGAAAGGATTTGTTAACTTGACTGCCAGTGCATGTTTTACTATTGAAAATTCTTAATGTAAACATTGATTACAGGAATCTTCTGTTTATTTTAAGGTCAAACAGAAAGACCACGTAGGAAACCACGTACCCCTAGTCAGGGCGAGGAATCAATGGATACTGGAAAGCAAGGAGATAAACAGATTGATGCGAAAAAGTAATATTTTTTTATTGATACTGATTGATTCATTCTCGTTTGTGAAACATATTCTTACAACATAGATTTATCGCTCTTGAGACTCGTTCCAGGCAGAATCAACCTTGAAGAGAGAGAAACCGTATCTTTGTCTCGCATAAGGACATGGCACGAGAGTAGATCGAACCCAGAATCCTTCAAATACAAGGCAAACGCGTTAACACTGTTCCACTATAAGACAGTGCTGTACTTCTATGATCTCCGTAATTTTTATGCCCCCGAAGGGAGGCATATTAAAATCGCACCGTCCGTCCGTGCGTCCCCACTTACAAATTCGTGTCCAGACTGTAACTCTGTCATGCATTGAAGGATTTTAAAATAACTTGGCACACATGTCTAGCACATCAAGACGACGTGTCGCGTGCAAGACCCACATCCCTACCTCAAAGGTGAAGGTCACACTTGGAGTATGAAGGTTATGGAATACTCTATATATGCACACATTCGTGTCCGGACTGTAACTTTGTCATGCATTGAAGGATTTTAAAATAACTAGGCACACATGTCTAGCACATCAAGACGACGTGTCGCGTGCAAGACCCACGTCCCTAGCTCAAAGGTCAAGGTCATACTTAGAGTTTGAAGGTAATGGATTCCTCTATATATGCATATATGCACACATTCATGTCCGGACTGTAACTTTGTCATGCATTGAAGGATTTTAAAATAACTTGGCACAAATGTCTAGCACATCAAGACGACGTGTTGCGTGCAAGACCCACGTCCCTACCTTAAAGGTCAAGGTCACACTTAGAGTTTGAAGGTAATGGATTCCTCTATATATGCATATATGCACGCATTCGTGTCCGGACTGTAATTTTGTCATGCTTTGAAGGATTTTAAAATAATTTGGCACAAATGTCTAGCACATCAAGACGACGTGTCGCGTGCAAGACCCACATCCCTACCACAAAGGTCAAGGTCACACTTAGAATTTATAGGTAATGGAATCCTGTATATATGCATACATTTGTGTCCGGACTATAACTTTATTATGCTTTGAAGGATTTTAAAATAACTTGGCAAAAATGTCTAGCACATCAAGTGGATGTGTCCAGGCAAGACCCAAGTCCCTACCTCGAAGGTCAAGGTCACACTTAGTGTTTAAAGTAATGGAATACTGTATGCATGATTACTGTCATGCATGGAAGGATTTTAAAATTACATAGCACATTTATTGAGCACATGGAGAGGACACAGACTGTGAGGCACCTCTTTCGGGGGCATTCGTCACTTGTGAGGGACAGCTCTTGTTCATTGACAATTCTGCTTTCAAGTCTGTGCTTAAAGTCTTTTATTTTCTTCTGTGATTCTTGTAGTAGAAACACAGCTGTTTCAGATACATTCCAACATAGATCCCCACTATTTTATGTTTAATAGGTCAGTAAGAAAGATCAAAGAACTCCTGTATGGTCCATTTCACCTTGTTGCAATAGATTTTTGCTTTGTGGCAAGTTGGTCTGTGTAACACAACAAGAATGCAAGTTTGTGTGTTGTCTTTTGGTTCATTTTACCCTGTACTTTATTGCAGATTAATAATACAGTTAGAAAGAATTATACACAACTTGCGTTTTCACTGTTTTGCAGGCTGAAGACATTCAGAGCAAAGTTGTTTGACCTTTTCAAATCAGAACATGCACAGTCTGTACATTTGGACAAAGTGAAAGGTCACATGGGCTCCGATTTCACTGAGGATGAAGTGTTTGGTGCTATAGAGAAAATGATGGATGTTAATCAAGTCATGTTAGCAGATGATGTGGTCTTCCTGATCTGAGAGGTTTTGACACAAACATTCTCGACAGGGAAACTCTTTTCTTCAGGGCATTGGTACTCGTGTAGATACAAATGTACAATGATTGTATCGTTTACATCACAACCATGCAGTTACTTTGTGGTTATTCAGCAAAGATAGAATGACTTAATATTTATTCATTTCCTATGTGCTCTGAAAACTGTACATAGACCTCACCACACTGTGTTCTTTACACCAGGAATGTAAGTTCTTCATTTGGAAGGACGGTTTCAAATAGAAAATAAATGGAATTTCACGGGCTTGGTGTGACAATATCATTCATGTCTTTCTGATAGTGTATACTCGTTATTTATAGTACTGATGTTAACTGGAACATTATGATTGCTTGTTGTGTTCATTCGATTCGATTTGAACCACTGCTCTTAAACTATGTTCTGCACAAAGGAAAACTCGTACAGTATTTATTGTAATTTACCTGCACAGTGGCAAAGAGATACTTTTGGATCACTTTTCCATTGTCTTTCTGTCCAGCATGCTTTCACTTCCCAACATTGTATTCCTCAAAGGGATTGAATTTAAACCTGGACCACCTACAGCAATAAGTAGAGGGTGTCTCATCCACGAAGAAAAAGTTAATACATTTGCTCTCGTGAACGGACCTTTATAGAATTAAATTTAAATCAGCAACAAGTAGTGCAGAAACACTTGAAACAACTCTTCTATCGGTATTATCTTGGCTCATTGGAGCAGTTGCAGGACGAAGTTGTACTGTATGAATGGCTGTCGAGCAGATCACACGTGTGTCACTGGAACACTGTTGTTACTCATTATCATCATCATTTTTAGTTAATATAGTAAAGATTTTTATTGGATATGTGTATGGTAAATTGTAAAGATCAGTGTTGGTGTATATCTCTCACGGTAATATTAAATGTCACTACCAACT